>PITA01022914.1:8429-29304 GCA_004023965.1 Spilogale gracilis | reverse complement strand
GCAGCTGAAATCATCCCGACATATATATTCCAGAGAAGGGAGGTAGCTTGTGCAAAAACAGTGGTGAGAATAAACTTGGCATGTTCAGAGAACAGTGAGGATGGTACCAGGAAGTTATAAAAGAATAAAGATGAGGGGCGCCTGGGTGGCTCAGCTGGTTAAACAACTGCCTTCGTCTCAGGTCATGATCCCAGAGACCATTCCAAGGGAAGATGTATGTTTTAGTTGAGAGTAAAGAGTGGAGACAAAGAGAGGATTTTGTGAAAAGGTTGAGTTCAGAAGAGAGCTTAGTAAACATGGAATGTGGTTTCCAGAAAGAATAGAAAATGTTTTTAGAAAAGATGGGACTCGGGTAAGTCAGAGAAAAGAAGGAGGAAAACTCTCAAATATAGGTACTAAAGGAAATATTATCAGTGTGGCACACAAACAGGATTAAGAAGATGTGAGGCATGAAAAAAACAGCTAACTTTGAAATATGACGTGACACTGCCATTTCGGTGTGAGCTTCTGTTGATCTTGGGCATGAGGAGACTAGCAAAGAGGTTTTCAAAGAGAAATTAATGAAATTGTTATGAAAATTCCAAAGAAATCCTTTGTCAATTGTGCAGTAAGTTGAATTAGTTTCTAGAACCTCTTCTTAGTGCAGAAACAGCAGGAATCTCAAGATGAGTAAACTCAGGATAATTAAACTCCTAAGGGAAGGATAATCTTGTTGTACAAGAGAATAGACTTCTTAGTCCTCAAGGAGAAGCATCAGCCACCCTACAGGATTTGAGCCTTTGGACTCTGTGTGGAACACACAATATTTTTTTTTTAGGGGCAGATTATGTTCCTTTGAAATAGGTAAGATAACCAAGAAGTACCATAAGCTTTTCAAAAGTTCATTTTCCTTTGAACAAAAGTTTATTTTCCTTTCTTGGTTATTTTACCTGTATGTCCAGTGGAGAGAATTTTTTAGCATATGAAAATGTTTTCCTTTAAAGAAGTTTGTAAGTGATGCACGTAAGGAGGATTGAATAATTCAGGATTTTGAATATAGATACAAGAGTTGGGGATTTTAAATACCCTACTAATATTTTACAGAGTAGGTTTGTAAATAAAAGAAATAAGTGACATAATGAAGAAATGAACTTTATGTAATGAAGATATTTCTGGAAAGTCTTCTGGTTCCCTCTATATTTTCCGGTGGTTTTAATAATGATTATGCTGTTCATGTTGCCTCTTCTTCGTTCTCTGTTAATCCATCAAACTTATGTGCATCAGTGTAACTTTTTAAACTATAATTGTGTTATGTGCAAAGCTCTATCTTAGCTACGTTGTACATATTTCCTTAGCTTTTTGGGAAATAATCGTTACTTGCTATAGATATATATGATATATAAAAACAAACAAAAAACAACAAAAAACCCTCTTAACACCCAAGTCATATGTGTACTCATTAAATGATTTTGAGTTTACCATTGATTTCTTATTGGTCAGTGCTATTTACAATTATACATGCAACAGTTCAAATAAAGTCAGGGTATATTCCTTTAGAAACATCAAAAGGAATGATCCACAATATACATTTTTGATACTCTCCTTTGTATCCTACTGTTGCTTTTGGTTAAACTTGACAACAGTCTAGGATATTCTTTTTGCTGGTAGAGACAAATGCCTCTGATTCCAGATGATTCTCTGGTCAAATTAGTTTGAGTAAAGTTAATTTAGCTGGGTTTATAGGATATGGGTTCCCAGATAAGTACTTATTTTAGTGCCTATACACACTTCTTTTACTGTTGTTGTTATTAACAAGCACCTGATAGAATAATGGATTTCAAGGGTCATTCTATAAATATTTGTTCATGTTTCTAAACAACAGATCTTTGGGACCTGAAGTTTCTGTTCCTAGGGAATTTGATAAAAACTAATTATTATGACATGTTCAATAAATAAGAGTGTTTAGCTTAAACATTTTATGGAAAATTTGTTTAGGTGAATATTATTTGAAGCAAGAGTACTGAAATATTATTGCTTGAAATATTAACAATAATGTAGGGAATTGGGACCATTTGGTTATTTGTAGAGTAAAATCTCAGTGAGAGTATTTAGGGAAATTAAATAGTTCAAATAAGTTTTGGAGTATGTTTTGGCTCATGGTATACTTTTTCTATGAATAAGGAAGAGTGAAACCTCTTGGGCAGAGATGCATTGGAAGACCATTAATGATGAGCACTTGATTGTTATAAATGTAGCAAATTTATAAAAAATTATAGGAAGAGAAAATAATGTGTGTATGTTTTAATTCTTTTCTGGATAAGCCTCTTTGTTTCTGTCTTAGGCCTTAATTTCTTCCCCTCACTTTTTGGCATGGTCACTTGCCACTCTTCCCTTTCCTTTATATTTTTGTCTTTTTCCAACTCTGTCTCCTTATATTTTGTTAATCCCAAATTTACTAGCTCCCTCCTTTTTGCAGACACTCCTCCAAGCCCTGGAACTAGTGATACAAAGCTTTATGGTATTCTTGTCCTTCATTCACAGTAATGTTCAACTAGGTCAACTAAGCAAACATTTACAAGTATCTCCTATGTATAGGTCACTATCCTGAGAGAAACAAATATGTCACACCATCTTTGACCTTAAGAAACTCATATTCAGGTTGCAGAGACCAACATTTAAAAACATAAAAAGCATTGTGTAATAACTGGTAAGATGGATGTTTAATTTATGGGAGTTCTGAGAAAAGATCTAACTTTATACCATTGAGAGCAAGGTAGAAAGAAAAAATATTTGACACTCATGTTTCATTTCCTATTATGTATACATATATCTAATAAAGCCCTAATGCTTTGTTGTCTTTTTGCTGATGTAATTTCTCTATAGTGGTTCAGTTAATCTCAAGTCTTCTCTACCTCTTTACAGTAGGAAGACCTAAGAATCCTAAATGAAAAGCAGTGGAAACCCGTTTTGTTGAGCAGTGAAGGATAATGGAGAAATGGGTATCTGGGGGAGAAGCATTGTGTACTAATTAGTTCATTCAATAAATATGTATTGAGCACATAACTGTATCAGGCACTGTTCTAGGTTCTGGGCATACAGCAATATATGCAAGGAACAAAAATCTCCCCTGAAAGAAGTTGTATTTCTAGAGGATAGGACAATTAACAAATAAATATGTAAAACAGCATCAAATAAAATAAGGGCTATGGAGAAAAACCAAGCACAGAAGAGAGATAAAGGATCTTAGAGATGGTGTGGACCTACTTTATATAATGTGA
This sequence comes from Spilogale gracilis, assembly GCA_004023965.1. Lineage (NCBI taxonomy): Eukaryota > Metazoa > Chordata > Mammalia > Carnivora > Mephitidae > Spilogale > Spilogale gracilis. The sequence continues at coordinate 26,047 of PITA01022914.1, read as the reverse complement.
TTAAGAATGTTCTCATAGATAAGGCGACATTTGTGCAAAAACTTGAAGGTAGTAATGAAGTGAGCCATGCAAGTATCTGGAGGAAAAGTATCACCCACTTAGAAGAGATTAAGTGCAAAAACCGTGAGGTAAGATCATGCCTGGAGTGTTCAAGGGACTGTAAGGTTTTGTTGCAGGGGCAAAGGAGAGGACTTTTTAAAAATTAAGTTACAGAGAAACAGAGAATCAGATGTCGTGGGGGTAATGACTGCATGGGCTGTTAAAAACAGGGGAAAGAGGATAACTATGACCAGTATGAGGTCATTTATTATCTCTTGGTTAACATAATGAGGATTCAGAATCTAGTTTAAGCTGTAGGTCATGGATTTTCCCTTCACAAAGACAGTAATTCAGTCTAGAGTAAAATTAACCCAAGTTTCCCATTTTTAGGGAGTAAGATGGAATGGCAAGAGCTTAGAGTCAGGAAGTCTGTTCTATTTCTATTTCTATTCTGCCTCCAACTAGCTGGATAATCTGGAGCTGATAAACTCTCTTTTGTTTTTCCTTTAAAATGAAGGGATGTTTTCTAGATGATATCTACACTTTAAAAATTCAATTCGAAGATTAATAGCAAGAGAACCCAACTTGATGCTGCAAACAGAGTTTTATTGTTTTCAGACGGCCCAGAATATCAGGTTTGTGTTTACATTTATTCCTTACAAACCAAATCATGTAATTTTCATAAAGTAACAGTTTTCTCTATTCATTTCCTGGTTCCTGGTTCCCTACGGCTAATCTTCCAGCTTGTGCTCTGAACACCACAGGGTTGAAAACAGGGAATGGGATCTCCGCATATAAATGCTCATCCACTGCCCACTAACAGCTGTAGCATCAGCATGAATTGGTGTCATAGTGAGAAGCTTGCTGTGGAGGACTTGTGGTCTCTGCCTTGTTGTTTTCCAGAATGAGTCCAAGCAGAACTTACTACTACTTACTACTTCTGCTGGGCCAAAGACGTCCATGGTTACTGGAACATGTGGAAATGCACTATAGTTTCTATTATATCGCACTCTTCAGTATAAAAATGGAGGTGTCTGAGTTCCTAACAAAGTAAAATCTCATAACTGCTTATTTTTTAGTTTAGATTATCAATTTTCACTGTAATATTTTTTTATTTTATTGTATTCATTCATTTTTTTTAAAGTAGGCTCCATCGTAGGGCTTGAACTTATGACCCTGATCAAGACCTGAGCTGAGATTAAGAGTCAGATGCTTAACCAACTGAACCACCCAGGTGCCCCTGTTATAATATTTTTTAGAAGCTTTTTAAAAAGCAAAGCAGTAGATCACAAGACTTATGGAAAAAATAAATTCTTACTAAAAAACATAGTGAGAAACCTTATGAATAGAAAATTAATTGCTCTGGGAACAGAAGAATCAGCAAATGAAAGTGGTTTTTTATAAGAAGAAAGATTATCAGCTTAAAAAAAAAATAACCCAACACAGAGAAATGGAGATGGCAAGGTAGGAAAATAAACGAACAAATGGAACTGTATTTCCATAGTTTAAAGGGTATTGACTGAATATATTAATGGAAAGTTTACATGAGATGAAGTAACTTAAGTTCTTGACGCCAACAGACATCAATCAAGGAAAACAACCTGAAAGAGTTCACTAAAGAGTTAAAAACATAGTACCTAATTTCTGAGGGCAAATCTTACTCTTTTAATAGAAACATTCATAAATACTTACTTGATTATCATCTCATTTTGCTTCTATTTTCTGTCTCTCTCTCTCTCTCTTTTTAAAAGGATTTTATTTTTTTATTTGACAGAGAAAGACAGTGAGAGCCAACAAGCATGAGGAGCCACAGCAGAGAGAGAGGTTTCCAGATGCAGGCTTCCTGCTGAGCAAGGAGCCAGATGTGGGGCTTGATGTGGGGCTTGATGCAGGGCTCGGTGTGGGGCTTGATCCCAGGACTCTGGGATCATGACCTGAGGCAAAGGCAGATGCTTAACCAAGTGAACCGTCCAGGAGCCTCTTATTTTTCTTATTTTCAATTATGAACCATACCTAATTCATCACTTCAGAAACCAAGCCCCTGGATAAAATATTATAGCATGTAGATGACTCATAAGATGGAAGCTATTGCTCTAACGTTAGCTAATTATCTTTCCTGACCTATGAAGACAGCATTATTTTTAAGGCCTTATTGATACTATTGTGGTCAGGAGTTTGAGTGCCGGAGTCTCAACCGGTGAGTCACATCCCTAAGCTACACTAACATTCTCTTAAAGGGGTCACAGTGTAAGACAGGAAACAGAATATCAATGACTTATTGTAATTTACCCTGATTCGGCAAAGAATCCCAGAGTGCTTGTTTTGCTGACCCTGAGGCTGAAGGACAGCACAGAAGACACAGAGACAGAAACTTCAGCACCTCATTCAAAGTCAGCAATTGGCAGTTTGTTTCTTTCCGCAGGATCAAACTGGAATGATTCCTTCCCTTTTCAAGATGCCCACATCACTCACTGGCCAGAAGCCTTCTTCACACCACACTTTTTCTTGGAACTTAAAAAAAAAAATCTGTACATTAGCATTTGCTAAGAGAAATAAGGGATTGAAAAGGAAAGGGAGGAAGTGGAAGAAAATGTGAGGTATGCATGTACAGTGTGGTGACCTATTAAAGGCCGAGAATGCAGGGAGGATAGCAATCAACGATAATATCAGATCTAGGGGATTCTGAGAGAAGGGTGACAGTAGTCAAAGGGGAGGTGAGGAGAAAGCTGGCTTTTAGGAAATATGAAAGTATTGAGAGAGCAATGCTCTGATTCAAGGATGAACACAGCAGGGCTGAGTTAAACTGTGTGGTATTTCTTTTTTAGAATAAAGAGTTATTCAAATGAACTTCCAGTAGATTCCTCTTACATCTTTAGTTCATTATTAGATTGCTTTATGTAGTGAGACTTAATTGCATCAGTTCTCATAGTTATCATTAGGGTGATTGCTGCCAAACTGAGTGAAGCATGATGACTCTTCCTGATCTGATTTGGGTAAATAGGACCTAACACTTAAAGGTGAAGGCTCAATAAGAAGAAAGGGTACTAAGGAAGAAGTAAAGCAGAGCAAATTAGAAATCTTATCCTTAGCCTGAATGCAACATTTGCTGCCTGTTTTTTTTTAACTTTGTGCTGTCCTTTGAAGGCTTGTCAAATGTTTTCTCCTTCACCATGTGTTAGAATTTATTCTCTAGTTTTGTTTCCCTTGGTAACCTGTTAAGAGATTATACAATCCGACATTGATCCAATTACAATGATTTCTGAAACCTGACCTATTCCGCTGGAGAGATTACAAGAGGTATCAGCTACCTAGGTTTTAAAGTCAAAGCAGCTTCCTCATCTATCCCAACGAAGCCCATTCCCTTCCACCTGATCTATCACTCGGGGACAAAAAGAGATAGCTTGTGGATGGACCTCTGCAGAGACTATGTGAAGTCAACTCCCATGGAGAGTTGGCTGAGGCTGCCTTTCCGGAAGGTGTGGTTTCTGACCTAAACTATTCTGACTAGACTGTTGTAAGTGTGACCAGAGGGGTCCGAATGTGACTTAGTTGAAACTAAGGCCCCTTGGTAAGCATAGCAAAGCCTAAGTAGAAAAATCTTTTTTTTTTTTCTTTTCCATTTTCTCTTCCTGCTTCAACAAAGAACTCTTTTCTTTTCAGTTTTAAAGCTGCTATTAATCTTTGGTGCTTTCATTTTACAGGACTATCTCAATGTGACTAATTAGTCAGAGGAAACTTATTCTCTCACTATATTTGTTACCACATTGGACATAAAAATTTCTTTTGGCTTCTAAAAGTTGTCAGAATCATAAAGAGACAATTGATTTAACAATTAAATTATTTTCCCTTTAGTGCACAAGGCTCAATTAATCACGCTCTTCATTTACTGGCAAACCAACATTAAAAGCCAAGCAAAGTCATTTTCTTCTTTATTATCTGTTCTTTAATATCCATCCTTATTCTAATTCCCACCCCTGTCATAACATACTCTTTAATGTCTTCAAAACATGTAGATGTGTGTGTGTGTGTGTGTGTGTGTGTGTGTGTGTGTGTGTATAAATGTGTGGAGAGAAAGACGTGTTTATCGGCACGTGTTATTAATTTATAGAAATTTATAGGCTTCATTACCAACTACAGCAATGGAAGTACAAATTTCCTAGAAATTAATCAAACATGACTAAGACCATTATGAAAGGTAATTTTAATTTGAAAATATAAAAATAATACTTGAGTGTATAACAATACTATGTTCATGGATGGGATATTTAATAGCATAAAGATGTCAACTCTTTCAAATTAATTCCATAAGATGATACAATTCCTGTAATACTTGCATTTAAAGTTCCAGATTATGGAATGACAGAGTTAAGTTCCTTATAAGAAATTATGAGGGGCTCCTGGGTGATGCAGTCAGTTAAGTGTCTGATTCTTGATTTCAGCTCCGGTTGAGATCTCAGGATCATGGGCTCTGTGCTCAGCATCAAGTCTGCTTCAGACCCTCTCTCCCTCTCCCTCTATCCTTTCCCCACCAAATAGATAAATAAATCTTAAGAAATTTTGAGTTATAGGGGCACCTGGGTGGCTCAGTTGGTTAAGCGACTGCCTTCGGTTCAGGTCATGATCCCGGAGACCCGGGATCGAGTCCTACATCGGGCTCCCTGCTCGGCGGGAAGCCTTCTTCTCCCCCCCCCCACTTGTGTTCCCTCTCTGGCTGTGTTTCTCTCTGTCAAATAAATAAAATCTTTAAAAAAAAAAAAAGAAAGAAATTATGAGTTATAAATATACTCCTTAGTATTTAATTATTGCAAATTCAAAAACTTAGATTTACCACCTTTGTTACCATTATCTTGCTATAAATAATTTCAGTAACACTAATATACCCGTTATGGGCTGAACTGCGTCTCCCCTCCCTCCCTCAAAAGACATGTTGAAATCTTAACCCCTAGTAGAGCAGAATGTTGTCTTATTTGGGAATATTTTTTTTCCAGCTTTACTGAGATATAATTGACCTATAACACTGTGTAAGTTTAAGGTAGGTAATGTGATGATTTGACACATGTATATATTGTAAAATGCTCACCTACAATAAGATAGGTTAACACATCCTTCGCCTTATATAATTACCATTTTATTGCTGTTGTTATTTTGATGAGAATATTGAAGCAACTTTCAAGCCTACAATACAAATAGTCATCATACTGTACATTAGATCCTCACCATGTATTCATCTTATACCTGGAAGTTTGTACACTTTGACCCCATATCCCCCCATTTCCCCAACCCTTCAGTCACTTGTACCCATCTTTCCACTCCATTTCTATGAGTTTGATATATATGATAATATATGTGATAATATGATCTATGATATGTAATATATACATAATGTTGAGGAATCTTTTATCAGGAATTAGCCAAAGAGAGCCCCAAATAAAATATCTTTCAATGAAAAAGAATAATTTTGTCATTTTTCTAAGATTCACAGAGTGCTTCTGAAATTATTATATCATTCTCATAATGCCTAAAATGTATCTTAAAAGATCCCTTCTGTGAAACTGCTATTCAAAATGCATACAAAATAATGGAGGTTACAATGATATTTTCCACTTACATAATACCTGATAAGCAATGAGTTCAAAGCATTGTATTCCAAAGAGCCTCATAGTTCCTTAACCTTTGAAGTTAGAAACAAATATTTCAATTAAATGTGTAGGGCAGAAATAACTGTAGTGATATCATCCATTCACCACCTAGTAGTTTACAGTTTTAAAGCACTTTTCCGTATGCTCTGTAATTTGAGGTTCACAACATCACATAGATGTAAAATAAACATAAATGAAACACTGAGGTGCTGAAGCCTTGACCCAAGTATCAGAAATTCTTAGCAGGGAAGCCAAGCCCAAGAACTCTCACCTCAATGCCTGCAAATATGCTGATGCTTAAAAGGGTCTAATTTTAAGAATTGCTATGTATTATTAATGTATCAGCAATGAAAATGTTGAATAATTCTGTCAGTTAGGAATAGCTTTATACAAAATGGAAGGCCATACTCCTCAGTGATCCTTAGTGCCGCAGTGACAAACATATGAAGGACAGCAATTCCCACGGACAGGGCCCAAGTTAAAGGTTACTCAGCATGTATGTGATATATGCATGTGTATAAAACAAATGAAATGTATATATATAAACAATAATAATTATATATGTAAAAATAATTATTTTTCCTTTCATAATTGACTACTTTCAAAATGTGAAACATATTTTAAACTGTTAAAACTGTTAAAAGCTGAAGTAGCATATGCTCACCCAAAAGTAAATTGTCCTTCCACAAAATCACCCATTAGGCTAATTTTTTCCCTTCATCATTGGTAGGATACTTTTGATAATTTTGGCACACAAAATAGCCTTTACCTGCTACCTAATAGAGTAATATACTATCAGTTCCATGTAACTAATTTGACTGGATCTGTGATTATATAAAAATATATATAGAATACATATATATTATATATTAATATATAATTTATCCATGAAATAAAGCTTTTTCCTATTGTTAAATAAAAATAGTTTATGTAACCTCCTAAATCTAACAATTTTCATTATTTATGCTAACTTGTACATTATTAAATGATAAAGATGGTAATTAAGTATGGAATTAATCATACAGATATATCAGAAATATGAAATAAAGCATGCAATGTAAACGTAAGTTGTCTTTGCTGTTTTGAGGTTAAGTTGTCTAATTTGCTAGTGTCTCCTGCTTCCTTTAGTCTTTTCTGTTTCTAGTGTGCCATAGGGGACCTGGTATTCCCTTTAGCTTACCTCAGATCAAGAATTCCCAGTGATCAGGAAATAGCTACTGTTTTTTTGTTCTGTTAACTACTATTATGTCTACCTGTGGGAAAACAAAATGAAATGAAGCCAGCCAACCAATAAAAAACAACCGTACTATGTGGAGCTTTAGAATTCCTTTTATTGAAAGGTACCATACATACCCCAATGCAGCTCGGAATAGAATTTGGACACGGCCTTTATTTAACCAGTTATGGGAGGGCCTGTGTTGGGCTAAGTGGTACTGAGAAAATTAATCTCCCTGAATGTCTGTCTACTCAAGAACAAAGAAATTACTTGGAGGAGGAAAAAAAGCAGCTTAAAATAAAAGAGTGAAGAAGTACATGTTTGCTATCAAGATGCTGCTTCAGTATCAGATTGATTCAAGGTAATGCTGTGGACTCTCATGAGACTATTCTGTGACCCACATCCATGGACTTATGTCTACACTCCCAGGAGAGAAAGTTGCAATGAAAGAAAAAGAAAAACTCTAGTGGCTTTTATATTTTACAACAGATCTTGAAAACACCTCTGGTGTCTTTTAAAGCAGAGGAACAATGTCTGGACTGCAGGTACAATGCAGAATGTCCATTCAGACTAACTGACACTTAGGATAGGAATTAAACATCACGTCTCAATGCCTTTGACATGAATGGCAATGCCTTTGGTGCAAGGCTTGATGTATGGTATGCAGTACATACCATGTGGAAATACAGCAAGGGTGTCAAAACCCATAGATGCAGCAAGAGACAACCAAGAGCAATACTCGGTAAGCATGTAAAACACTGTATCCTAAAGAAAATGAAAACTATCAGGGAGGAATTTGGGGGAGTTGGAGTTCTTGCAGGGGGGGGAAATCAAAGCAAAGAGGAAACCATTTTTTTTAATGTTAATATGATTCTATTATTACTCCTGGGCTAGTGACAATCTAAACACAAGAAAGCTGCTAACTTGAAACAATTACATGTGGAAAAATTGGGAAATAGGAGGGGGGAAGCCATCTGTTTTCCTACAGGTAGAATCTTTGGACAGTTTTATAGAGAAAAAGATTTGGATCAAGGGAGACATCAGAACTGTGTAGTTGCTCCTAAACCATATGTTTAAAGGTGACCCACCGGATCATGCATTTCTGACTGAAAAGTTTTATGTACACTACTCCTTTTCTAGTGTGAACTATAAAATAAAAGAGGAATATAAGAAACTTAAAAATAGACAAAATTTATCAAATGATTGTAAAAGAATAAGGATAGTTAAGTAACATAAATTCCTAATGGAAGTAATATAAGGGGAAGAACAGTTTAAAACAACCACATCCAAATGTTTGAATATAGACAAGAGACTAACAAGTCACTCTGTTTCAGTAAAAACAAATAAGTAGATACTAGCCAAAAGATGGTATGTCCGAGGTTCAGATCCATGTTTGCCTTCTGGTAAATAAACCTACTCTTTGGCCAACACAGACCAACACGCTGTCTCAGAGATATGGAAGGCCCACTTTTACTCCTTGCAGCTATTCAGATCTCCATTTCCAACACAGGTGATCAGCCACACTTTAAATAGTGTTTTATTATTCCTGAGAAATTGAGGATAAATAAATCGAAGTTTTTTAAAAAATTTAATTAATTCATTTATTTGAGAGAGAGCACATGCGTGTGCACAAGTTGAGGGGATGTTGGGGAGAGAGGAGGAGCGTGGGGAGAGAATCTCAAGCAGACTCTACACTGAGCGTGGTGCCTGACCTGGGGTTGCCTCACGACCCTGAGATCACGACCTGAGCCACAATGAAGGGTCAGATGCTTAACTAAGCCAGCCGGTCATCCCATAAATTGAATTTAAACAATAACTAAACAATAACTTAAACAATAACTTTCATAACTTAACATTCTTTCCTAATCTAAATATTATCACTTTATTTATGTTCTTTATAATTTTTTAATTTGTATATCAGGCTCTAAAGTGCACTGCAACTTGCACAATTATGTCTCCTCAAGAGGCTAAATAAGAAAGATTAGCAACAAGAATTTGGAAGGGAAAAAATGCACATGTTTTGGTTCCTTTACTCAGAAAATACACCCTGGCTTCCAAATGCTGTATTATAAGAACTGTGTTTAAACCAACTGCATAGGGAAAAATGTGAAGCACAGATGATACACATAATAAAGAAAGGGAGAAAGAAAAACATAACAGTCCCCTTTAAAATACTTATTATTGGTGTCTGGGAATACACCTAGGGAAAACTCTAATAGCGCTCATTGGCAAATTTAGAAATATTAGACCTATTATAAAGTCAGGCTTGCACAGATAAAATTATTTGTATCCACAGGGACAAATGAGTCCTTGCCTAATAGTTTCATGAGAAAACATTTTGCTCAACTTCAAGCCTTTCATAAACAGATATTTTTAGGTGGAGATAAGAATGAGAGATTTTTTTTTGTATTTCTTTTTTACTTTAAAAATGCAATGCACATTTCTGAAGTAAATTCTCAGAGTTCTACCAATAGAATATTTTATTTATTTATTTATTTATTTATTTATTTATTTATTTATTTATTTATAAAGATTTTATTTATTTATTTGACAGAGAGAAACACAGAGAGAGAGGGAACGCAAGCAGAGGGACTGAGAGAGGGAGAAGCAGGCTTCCCGCCGAGGCAGGAGCCCGATGTGGGGCTCGATCCCGGGTCTCCAGGATCATGACCTGAGCCGACGGCAGTTGCTCAAACAACTGAGCCACCCAGGTGCCCCTAGAATATTATATTTAAAAAAAATCTATTTTAAATGGAAGTATAGAAGAAATATAACAGCTTTGAAGAGTACATAAAATGTGCATGCTCCCTCTTGAATCTTAATTTTATAACAGGAAATTGATGTTATTGCTCAGTCTTCTAAATAATTATATTTTTGGTGTTAACAGGATAAATCATAATAAAATTATAGCATTCGGGGCAATACTTTTATATCAATAAATGTAATATTCATCCTGTATGTTAATATATAAATATAGTACAATAACAATTTTAATAGGCATAGCTGAATTTACCATCATGTGCACATTATTATCGGTAATAATATTTTCTCTACAGCTGACAGAACATATGTGGAAATTGGCCTTTGTCTTACTCTCAAAATTTAGTAAGCAGAGGAATTAGACCAAGATACCCAAATCAGTGATTCAAAATGTAGCCACAGCCTCATCCAAAAGAATTTTAAATACCCTGGAGACAATTGCAGTATCACTGGAATAGGCTTATGGTTCTTGGGGTGGTTAATCTGGAGGGGACCAAGATGGCCTTAATGTTTCCCTCAGCTTAAACTTTAGATGGGCTCCTTTCTGACTCTAGGCATGGACCTCCCTTTTCCTAGAGCATTTTATATATAGAAACCTATATTTGTATATTGTTTCTTTGTCCCTAGAGGAATATTTTTATATCCCCCAGGAATATTTTTCTCAAGGACCTGGTTGCTATCTCTTTGAAATGTAAACATCAAGGGAGGTAGCATCCCTGTTTCCCAGTTTCTATGGGAGGGTAGAGGCCTGACTGACGGTATCTTGTTGTAAGTTATAAGACTACCTCCTGTCATGAACATAGGAGAGGGGTACACTTTTCTTTTGGGTAAGCCCAATTAACATACACAAATGACAAAGATACCCTGCCCCAGCTATTCAAAAACTCTCCTGGTCTCTTGTTTAAACAGAATTGAGCTCATACTGCATTCTCCTCTCTCTTCCACTGCAACAGCCTTGAATAAATTCTTCCTTACCTGTTTAACTTTGCCTGGTACAATTTTTGATTTGACAGAGAACAAAATCTTTACTGCTGTCTATGATTACCCATACATGCGTTATAACTAACATACTTTTCATCTTGTTAGATGTTTAAGTGATTACACAAAATGATTCTCATTTCTTTTTTCCTGCCATAATCTTCAGGAACCATTATGCTTATAGATCAACTAATGAGCATTGATGGGAAAAAAAATCACAAAACAATGTGATTAAGTCCACTTTGAAAGCATGGTTTCTATTTTCTGGTCGGTTCTCACTGTATGTGCAACTTTATTCTATAGCTCTGTTCAAAAACTATTACATTATCTATAGTGTAGCACAATGACTTAATATTTTTAACTCTTTCTTTAGTATTATGAAATGAGATTCATAAATAATATGACCTACTTACATATAGAATTTTTAAAAATCAAAAGACTGTAACTTCAATGTTTTACCTATTTATTGGGGAACTGAGAATATCCAGTAAGAATACTCTAGTGTCCCTTTTTGCCTTCTTAAGTTTCTGTCTTCCATCTACAGAACTGTCTGTGTAAACCAGAGTGTTTCTTCTTTGCTAGGATGAATACATTTCTTCCAGTTTCCCTGGACCCACACCCTCTTACATTTTCTTGTCTTTTTTTTTTTTTCTTTAAAGAGAGAGAGAGAGAGAGTGGGGAGAAGAGAGAGAGAGAGATAATCATAAGCAGGCTCTACAACGAGTGCAGAGCCTTGTGTGGGGCTTGATCTCACTACCCTGAGATCATGACCTGAGCCAAAATCAAGAGTCGAAGGCTTAACCAACTGAGCAACAGAGACACCCCTTCTCCTACATTTTCTAACACAGTGTTCCCCAAAGTTCGGTTCCCAGGCCAACAGTATTAACACCACTTGGGAGCATTTTAGAAATTTAGAATCCCTTGTACCAACAGAAGTGGATTAGAAACTCATCTTTTATGAGATTTTTCTTCAAAGAGTAAGAGTAAAATTTCTCTTAGTTATATGATTGTAAAGCCAAAAATATGCCTATTACTTAGAGAAAAGGTAGCTTAAGTTTTTTACCCCATCTTAAATTTTTTGGCTTGCAATTGATCACTGAGCTATTAAGTGGATATATTCTCTTTTAAAATTATCAAGGTAATATGCGTAAATGATTCACATTGATTAAATGGTTATAATAGAAAGCAATGACTTTCTCTTTCATCTTTTTCCACCTTAGCACTGTGCTGCAGAGGGTAACATTTTTTTTTTTTAAGATTATATTTATTTATTGGACAGAGAGAAACACAGTGAGAGAGGGAACACGAGCAGGGGGAGTGAGAGAGGAAGAAGCAGGCTTCCCGCTGAGCAGAGAGGAAGCCTGACGTGGGGCTTGATTCTCTGGGATCATGATCTGAGCTGAAGGCAGTCGCTTAACCAACTGAGCCACTCAGGTGCCCCAGAGGGTAACATTTTTAAACAATTTTTATTTTAGTTCTTTTCCTAGTTGTCTATATATCTCAGTACAATTCTTATGACTCTTTCCCATAATTCATTAACAATTTACAACCCAGTAATTTCCTGATAAAATATATAAAAATTGAGCTATTTACATCTTTACCTCCTCTTTCCCCTTCTAAATATGATAGCTGTTATTAGCCTTTTTAAAAAATATTTTATTTATTTATTTGACAGAGAGAGAGATCACAGGTAGGCAGAGAGAGAGGAGGAGGCAGGCTCCCTGCTGAGCAGAGAGCCCAGATATGGGCCTCGATCCCAGGACCCTGAGATCATGACCTGAGCTGAAGACAGAGGCTTTAACTCACTGAGCCACTCAGGCGCCCTGTTATTAGCCTTTTTAAGAATTGGTTACACTTGAAATTTAAATATGTTTACTATTTTTATATCACCTTATGCCTGTATGTCTTACTTTTGTGTTTTTGTATTTCTTGTTTTTGAGCTTTGGAAGACCTAGTCCCTTCACTTCTCTTTCCATTCATTCTTCTTGCCAATAAGGACAATACTAAATTGTAACATTTATACTGCATCTTATAAGAAAATTAACTTTCCAATTTATTGTAAATAGGTTGATTCTAAAAGTTGATGAATCCATTAACCACATTAACAACATTAATCTAAATATATATAGATCTTCACAAAACCTAGTCATATGCTGATTATATTTCCTTCTCTACATTTTCAACATCCCAATGATTCAGGTGGTATATAAAATGGCATATTCCTAGTATCAAGGTTAAAGGTAGTTTTCTTTCTTAAATACCATTTATTGCCATAATCATGACATATTTTAGTTGTAATAGACTTTAGTTTTCATCTTATATTTAAGTAGATTCAATGCTCACAGTCCATCTTTTTACTACAAATCCTATAAAATCTCTAATTCAAATAATTTATTTTGATTTGTGCTTGGACTTTTAGTTCTTTTATTTAAGAAATTCTCATGGCTGTTATAGTTTCTAAATTTATTCTTGCTTGATAATGTTTCCCTGACATTAGCTTATCTATTTATCTATCTCTCTATCATCTATCTCTTTATTATTTACTTTTGCATTTTTTTTAAAGACTTATTTATTTACTTGAGGGGCAGGAGGGGTAGAAGGAGAGGAAGAGAGAGTCTCAAGCAGACTCCGTGCTCAGTGCGAAGCCTGACTCTAGGCTAGATCTCATGACTTTTGAGATCACAACCTAAGCCAAAACAAAGAGTTAGATACTTAACCGACTGCACCATCCACATGCCCCTACTTTTCCCTCTTTCTTAAATTGTTTTCTTTTGTCTTTTTCTAAGCTTTCTGTCTTTGGCTCTTCCTCTCCCCTCATTAGTATATTTAAATACTTTGAAGGCCATATCCTTACCTGAATTCTCCTTAATTTTCCTGTCTCATTTAGCACTTGCCTTCCCTTCAGAGATACAGATGGCAGGGTAGATACTCATGCTTACACAGTTCCTGTAGTTGAAGGCAGCCCTCTTGCAGGTTTTTTGTTTGCTTGTTTGTTTGTTTTTTTCTGGGAAACCCAGGATATGTTCTCAGAGAGGGAGAAGACAGCCATGTGTAGATAGAAGCGGAGTCAAGTTATGCTCCCACAAGCTCAGGAATGTGAAGCTGGAAGAGGCAAGGAAAGATCCTTCCTTGGAAGTATTGGAGGGAGCATGGCCTTACTAATGACACTGTGATTTTGGATTTCTAAACTTCAGAATAGTTCGATTATAAAGATCTATTGTGTTAAGCCATTCAGTTTGCAGTACTTTTTGATGGCACCCCTAGGAAACTAACACAATGTTGAAATATTTTAAAGCAGCAATTTGGTCAGAGAATGCAGCATATTTTCGGTACTTTGATATCTTCAGTCACTAACATTTTTGTTTTCCTACCTTTCTCCATTGAATTTTATGTAGAATTAAATACATGCTCCTTTTTTTCCCCTTCATATGTAACTACAGCATGTCTTCATTATCTTTGTCTCTAAGAAGGTGATAATGAAATATCACTGTTGATAGGAATTTGAAATTTATAAGGAGAATGACAAATAATTCTGGGGGATATTATAAAAGAATTTGAGTCATTAAAATTAAATGTGATAAAATATACATGAGTTGGTGTCAATGTAATTTTTTATTTATCCTAGATGTATAATTAATACATGTCTTAAAAAATGATATGCTTTATTTGGGCTCACTTTTCTTTCATAATGTAACACTTTAAATAGTGCCATATTGTTACAAATTATTCACTTAAGGTTTTATTCCAATCAGTTGTAAAGCATATTGACAGTAATTCTCTAAAAAAAAAAAGAAAAAAGTATTAAGAATTCTTAATAATTTATATCTCAAATAAGTTTAAGTGGACTCAAATTATTCCTTCAGTAATGTCACTTTCAGTGACATTCAGATGCTTTATAAGTAAGAAAGAAAGGATTTTATTATATTTAGTAAAGCTAAAATTGGATGGAAGGGATTTTCTATTTGAAATTTATAACTTGTGTCCCACACAGCAGAAAAAAAAAAAACTTTGAGAGCTACCATTACACGTTATAACAAATTGAAAAATATAGTCGAAATAGGATGTAGGTATTAAACCTTCACCACAGTTCAGTAAATCAAAGAAGCAATGTCTTTGTTACAGTGAGGTTTGAAGTCTGTTTCACTACCAATTGTGGTTGATCAGGAAATTAACTTTTTATTTTTTTTATTATTATTTTTTAAAGATTTTATTTAGTTGAGAGAGAGAGGGAGAGTGCACTTGTGCATGAGTTGGGGTAGTCAGGGGTAGAACAGAAGGAGAAGCTGACGCCCCACTGAGCAACAGTGGGGCTCGATCCCAGGACCCTGGGATCACAACCTGGGCCAAAGGCAGACACTTAACATACTGAGTCACCCAGATGCCCCAGGAAATTAACTTTTAATTAACCTCTCTGTTCTACTTTTTTTTAGAAAAAAAAATGTTTAGAAAACATTACATGTTGAAGTCCTAAACTTTAAGAGTTAGTTTTCAGAATTTCACTGAACAACTTGTGATAACTTACAGTTCCTAGCCATACTAGGCATAAAAAAGGAAATGTTCTGATAGTAAGTAAACACAAATAGAAATGATTATAACATTCTCCAGAAGGTTATAATGAAAATTAAAATTCAATTAGGAAAGAGAAAACATTTTTGGCTTATTTGTAACATTTCTCGGAGGAATCAAAGCCATTCTAAGAACAATTGTCATTTTCTCTTTGACAAATGAGGCATAATATAGAAAGCTGAGCACCATACTGCAAAGTTTTAATAAATTCTACTAGAAGGTAATAATTAGTAAAACTTTCAGCTTCTCATTATAATGTTTTTTCAAAAACAAATATATTAATTTAAATAAACCAAGTAATTTTAATTAGTTTGAATTTTGTAGAACTTTTGGGGAGTATAGTAGTATGCATGCAATTTCATCACACTGTCATTACTAAGAAATGTTGTACCTTGATTTATTTACACCATAATTAGCTTTGAGCCAAACAGAATAGAAAGTATTACAAGAATCCATATTTATTGTAATAGAATTTCAAAAAAAATATGGCCATAGAAAAGTTCTTCAGCTTCTATTATGACTTAGCAAGATATTAGTGTATTTAGTTTTCTTTATAACATCTACATCTTTCAAAATTTGTTTTTAAAGACAAAAACGTTTGATTTAGTCATAATTTCTCCCACTGTTTTTATGCATTATATGTATTACTGTCCCTAAACCTTGAAGAGAGAAATATTCCAATGAAATATATCTTATTTCTAAGATATAATATATATAAAATTCATTTTTCCTTTTTCATATATCTGAGTTTTTATTAATGTATTTCTTTGGCTCATATATAATGATTATATATATTTTCAAACAGCTGTAGGAAATTAATAAAATTGAGGAAAAATAACCAATAAAACACAATTCTCATTTACTTAAAATTTCTTTTTGTAATATAGATAATATATAAAAAGTGAATGAAATTATAAAAATTGATATAAAATTTCTTCCCTAAGTATTTGGTAGAATTCATCCAGGGAAACCGTCTGGCACTGATGCTTTCTGTTTAAGACGTTTATTAAATAGCAATTCAATTTCTTTAATAGTTTAGACCAATTTAGGTTGTCTATTTCTTCTTTGAGTTTTATAGATTGTGTCTTTCAAAAAAATAGAGTTGTTCATAGTATTTCATTCTTCTTTTTTTTTTTTTTTAAGATTTTTACTTATTAATTGACAGAGAGACAATTAGAGACAGCAAGAGAGAGGGAACACAAAAAGGGGGAGTGAGAGAGGGAGAAGCAGGCTTCCCACTGAGCAGGGAGCCCAATGGGGGCTAGATCCCAGGTCCCTGGAATCATGACCTGAGCTGAAGGCAGACGCCTAACAACTGAGCTACCAAGGCACCCATTATTATTATTGTTTATTGTTCATGGGATCAGTTGTGATGGCCCTTTTTTTGTTTCTGATTTTAGTAATCATGCTATCTTTCTTTTTTCTTGGTTAGTCTGGCTACAGGTTTATCAATTTTATTGATCTTTTCGAATAATCAGATTTTGGTTAAATTTATCAATTAATTTCCTGTTTCCCATGTCACTGATTTATGCTCTATTTTTTATTATTTCTTTTTTTCTGTTTACTTTGTATTTCATTCTTCTGTTTCAAGCTTTCTAAGGTGGAAACTCAGATTATTGATTTTCTGATGTTTCTTCTTTTCTTTCTTTCTTTTTTTTTTTTTTAAGATTTTATTTATTTGACAGAGAGAAACACAGCCAGAGAGGGAACACAAGCAGGGGGAGTGAGAGAGGGAGAAGCAGGCCTCCCGCTGAGCAGGGAGCCCAATGTGGGACTCTATCCCGGGTCTCCGGGATCATGACCTGAGCCGAAGGCAGTGGCTTAATCAACTGAACCACCGAGGCGCCCCTGTTTCTTCTTTTCTAATACATGCATTCAATGCTATAAGTTTCCCTGATTTTGCTACATCCAATAAATTTTGATAAGCTGTATTTTCATTTAGTATAAAATATTTCTAGGACACACGTTAGCTGATATCATTGAGTCTACTCCCAAATATATTCTCTGCAAAGATATATTCATTTTCTATTTGCATTTACCTGATAATATTGGCTTGTATTCTCTTATCTCTCTATTATCTCACTGAAAATATAATTACTATTTTCAATCTATAAGTTCTCTTAACTTGTCTTCATGAAAAAAGACAAAATAGAGGCATAGCCAAGGTATAATAAGAGAAAACAGTTTGAGAAAGGAAAGATTGTTAAAGAGAAATTATAAAATAAAATTTCCAGCATAACAAATGAAACTTGTTTATAACTTCTTGCTTTCCAAGAAGAATGGATGCTATTAATGGGAGAGACTTTCCACAACAATGTGATGGGTATAGGCATGTAGGTAATAGGTAGGGGCTAGAGAACAACTCTTTATAATAAATGAGAGAGAACTTTTTGTAATACAGGACTCTCAAAAAAAAAAAA
>PITA01022913.1:0-29343 GCA_004023965.1 Spilogale gracilis | reverse complement strand
CATAGGGAGATCACAAGCAGACAGAAAGGCAGGCAGAGCGAGATGAGGAAGAAGGCTCCATGCAGAACAGAGAGCCTGACGTGGGCCTCGATCCCAGGACCCTGAGATCATGACCTGAGCCGAAGGCCGAGGCTTAACCCACTGAGCCACCCAGGCGCCCTGTTTCTGTTCTTTTAAGCCAATTCATTTTGCTTAATTTCAAGGAAAGTTGAGTGGGCACTGCGCTCTTCTATGGGGCCTGAACCCTCGAAAGCAAGGCAAGCATAGCCTCGGTGAGGTAGAACTTTGCCGAACGCGGTGCTGAACCTGATGTGGGTGGAGGTGGTGAAGGGGACACCATTGCTGTATTGTCGGCACAGAGTGGCTGGAGCTTGGTGCCCAGCCAGCTGTGTGCACGGTATCATCTGTACAGCTCGCAGCTGTAAGAGCTGCGTGTCTCTAAGCTCTCCACAGTCTTAGGAGGTACAGATGGAGGAAACAGGCAACAAACTGAAGTTCCAGTTACAAAGAGAGCTTGGGGCACAGCTTTGACTTGAATGTAGCTGACTTTATAGTGTAGGCTTTTAAAATGAACATGCCTGTCTCAGGAGGACTACTGTGTCTTAGCTCTGAGAGGGAGCCTGGCGGGTGAGATCATGAAGGTGCGTGCGTGGACAGTAGGTGGTCCCTGTGGGTGATCCTGGGAGGGCCAGGCTTCACCCTGCCTGTTCGTGCACGCCAAGGCAAGAGGAACGTAATGTGTCAGTAAGGAACAGGAGACTCTTCTAAAAAGGACCAAACACAAGTCCTAGAAACCACTGGGTGGATAAAATAGCAAATTAGATATAGCTGAAAAATTAGTAAACAGAAATGTGGATCTGAGAAAATTTTCCCAAAAGATAGCACACAGAGATCAACATGTGGAAGGTATGTAAGCACACTACGTAACACGAAGAACGAGAAAGTCAGCCCATATCTGCTAGGGACGCTCAAAAAGAATAGAAAGAATGAAGAAAAGGAAATATTCCAAAGAGATCATGGCCGGGAATTTTCTAGAAGTGGTGAATACCATAAGTTCTCAGGTGTAGGACTAACATAAGATCTCAAACACTTTGGTGGATTATAGCCAAATCATGTACCCCCCCCCCCCAAAAAAAAGATGATGGTAAAAGCAACCAGGGAAAAATTCACAATTCTCCACAGTTCTCTCCAAGTCGTGAGAAAAAGTATACCTGGCAACCTGTATTTTTGTTCGTCAGATTCAGTTACCATTTAAGATCAGGGGGACATAGGTACTCTCTTCAGAGAGTTTGCCACCAAAGGAACCTCCTACAAATATATTTTAGGAAAAAGGATAGTGATTTCCAGAGGAGAGTTTCAGGTGCAAGATCAGGTAGATAAAAGTAAGCATTGGCTCTAAAAACAAATGATGATAAGTACTGATTTTTTTGTATTAAGAAAGTAGAACCCAAATAGTGGACACATGTCAGAAGAGAGGTGATCAGAATTAAAACTCTGTCAGCCACGTTTTAAAACTAGATATAAAAAATGAATTTGTATATTAGGACAACCATGAAACATTAGAAGTAGATTTTATAATCTAAACAGTAGTTGGGTGAGTGGGTGTTAGACACAGCAAGGAGAGAAGGAAGAGACTAGAAAGCAGGACAGAGGAGTCACAGACTAGACTTTGGAAATAAGCTCAAGCAGATGAACAGTAACTGGGCACAGATTGTTAGTGTGTGATTAAAAAATAGAAGCCAGCTGTCTGCTGTTAATGCTGGGTTCCTAAAACAGTGATGTTGAAGACATTTTTATGTGACAGGAGGAAACATTTTACCGTAAGACTCAGGACACATGTACATGTATGTGTCTCAGAACCATTTATATATAGGTCTACGTATATATTTCATAAAACCATACCCAGCCTCACTAGTACACTAAAGGCTAAGGTTTTCATCCAGAGGCATTCTATTCTGTTTAACTTTATTTAGATAGATGGATGGTGGGTGGGTGAATGGATGGGTGGGTGATGGATGGATGGATGCAAGAATGGTTGGATGAATGGATAGATGGATGAATAGAGAGATGGATGGATGGATAGATGGACAGATACAGAGAGAGAGGGATGGATGGATAGATGGACAGTACGATGGATGGATAGAGATGATGGATGATTAGAAAGATGGATGGATGGATAGATAGATAGATGGAAGAATGGACAAATGGATGGATAGATACAGAGGGGGATGGATGACTAGAAAGATGGATGGATGGGTAGATAGGTGGATAGATGGATGGTGAATAGATGGATGGATACAAGAGTGGGTGGATGGATGCATAGAAAGACAGATGGAGAGATGGATGGATAGAAGGATGGATGGATGGATGGATGGATGGATGGATAGTTACAGAGAGGGGTGGATGGATGAATAGATAGAAGGATATATGGATGGATAGAAAGATG
The DNA here is from genome assembly GCA_004023965.1 of Spilogale gracilis. Lineage (NCBI taxonomy): Eukaryota > Metazoa > Chordata > Mammalia > Carnivora > Mephitidae > Spilogale > Spilogale gracilis. The sequence goes on along the minus strand of PITA01022913.1, from coordinate 26,897 downwards.
GATGGTGGATGGATGGATGGAGAGATGGATGTTGGGTGAATGGATAGATAGATGGATAGAAGGATGGTGGGTGGATGGATAGATGGATATAAAGGTGGGGGGATCAATGGATGGATGGATAGAGGGATAGATGGATTGATAGAAAGATGGATGGATAGATGATGGATGGATAAAAAGATGGTCGGATAGATGAATAGATAGAAGAATTTTCCTACCTACTAACCAGGGGGATGAGGGGATTGGTATTGCTTTATTAATATCCTATTAAAGTTTTGGGCGCCTGGGTGGCTCAGTGGGTTAAAGCCTCTGCCTTCAGCTCAGATCATGATCTCAGGGTCCTGGGATCGAGGCCCGCATCGGGCTCTCTGCTCAGCAGGGAGTCTACTCCCCCCCCCCCACCTGCCTCTATGCCTACTTGTGATCTCTCTCTGTCAAGTAAATAAATAAAATCTTAAAAAAAAATACATATCCTATTAATACATATTCTCTTAAAGTTTCAAGACAGAAAAGCATTCTTAGGGATATGGAGGGCAACCACACATAATACAGGCTCATTGCACAAGAATTTATGAAGAGTAGAAGTAGAATGGAACTATTAAACTTGTAAGTTCCTCAAGACATTTTTCAAAATATCTAAAGCCAGTAATAAAAGAATAAAACTTAGCTCTCCTAATAATTAAAAAGAAAATAAACAATAGTAAGTAAACAATTATTAAATTATGTTTTTCACTATCCTTTTTAATGTGGAAATACAGAGTCCTGCACAGGACAGTATATTAATCAGTTGGAAATCACATTCCCAAATAGTTCATGGTTCAAAGTAAAACTCCCCAGTTTGCTGAGAGTCTGGCTGGGCTGCCTTGTTGTACACCTCCCATGGGCTCTTCCCCTTGGTCCAACCGTCCACCTTCCTGTAGGAGCTGACGCTGCCAGTCGTTTCTTAGCTAATGACATTCTGCACTTTGTGCCTGACTCTCCTACTTTACTGACCATTCACTGTCTTCTCCTGCTTAGCATTTAAATTTGGGGACTGCTCCAGTGACCTCTTTTCCTCTTTCTTCTCTCTCTAGACCTGCCTGTGGCATTGAAATCACACTTTCACTGGATAGACACAGGAAACCAATAAAGCAGTTAGTGTCTAACCCAGATGAAAGTCCTGAAAGCTGGTGGCTTGGGGAGCAGTAATAGAAGGAGTGAGAAGCAGTTGTACAAGGACTTTTTAAGGTAGAGCTCATAGGATTTGCTGAGGAGTCTTTAAAAGTATGCACATGCAATGAAATATGTAAATCACTTCTGCGGAAGATTCCAGTAGCTCCTCATCATACCTGGAGCCAGCTCCAGAGTTCCCGATCATCTCTCAGCCCCGTCTCCTCTCGCTCTCGCTCGCCTTCCTGCGCTCCAGCGGCTTGCACCCTGACGTTCCGGTGCTCCTTTTTCAGATCCTGGGTCAGGATCTTCTCTGCTGCCAGCTCTCTTGCCTGGTGATGAGACAGACTTTTATCTTGGAGAACATTCTACCTGTTCCAGCTTGGCCACACGACTCTTTTACTGGTTCTCGAACCAGCCGAGTGTATTGTTCCTTGCGGTCTTTGTGCCTGGTAGGACTCGGGCCAGGGTGCTCCTCTGCCGTGTCCAGCACGGCGTGGGCCCCCCTGCATGTAGATGCTCTGCTGTCCCCTCTTCCCTGCGGTCTCTGACCATTGTGTCCCACCCACCGGATGACTTTTCTCCCTCAGGGACTTGGTCTTACTCCCCGATCTGTTCCTGGTTTCTGGTTAGTCGTGCCTGGTATTGTGTAGGCACCCAGTAAAAACTTTTTAAGGGAAAATTGAATTAGTGGCAGTGAAAGTGTAAAACAATCCGAGAGGCAACACAGTGCGATGGGGCAGGGACAGGTCTTCATTCCACTAGTGTGCGTCCATAGCAGCGTTTTCACACTAACACACATTGCTTCCTGTGCCCCTTGTGACGGGGTGTTGTGCAAGCACTTGGCCTAATTTATTCATAATTAGTTCTCATTATGATAGTCTTATCACGTGGGTGGGTACTCACCTGTTGCCCTTTTACTTGTAAGAAACCCGTAGCCCCAAGAGGCTTAACAGCTGCCTCGCGTTCCCCCAGCTCCCACGGGTGGAGGGCAGAGAGCAGAGGCCATGCACTCCTACATAAGACACGTAAGTACAAGAAATGGACGATTGGTAATGTTTTCCTCTCACTCGTGGGCTTCTCCTTTCATCGGTGGCTTTGTGAGGGCAACTGCACTCCTGACTTTAGTTCTGAGAAGTAAGGTCTTACTCAAATGGCAGTGCCAGGACTCACCAGAAGAATTTCCATTCTCGGGAGGTTTTTGAACATAGACTTTGTTGTTGTTGTTGTTGTTGTTGTTGTTGTTTTGTGCTGTCTGCGATAGGAGCTGTTGGTCTTGCGCAGTCATCCCGCGGGAGACGCTTGCTCAGCCGAGTGCTCAGCTCTTCCCACACCTCCGTAAGCTAACTTGCCACACACAGTGTTTTTCTAGCTGTGGCGGGCAGTGTGACCTCATGCAGGCGTCGTGCTTGCTGCTGGGGAAGCGAAGGGCTGCTCTGATAAATGACTGTCCTTGTAGGAAGAATAACAATAAAGTTAGATCCCACGTCCAGTAATACACGAAACCCACTTGAGATGGAGCAGGTGAGAAAAACGTTGAATGGCAGATAGAGTTTAATGTGTCTCTGGTCCTGGACTAGGAAGATTTAATACCCCCAACATGTTCACTATAAAAGGAAATAACAGCAGATTTGATTTTATTGAGATAAAGAACTGTGTATCAAAAGGTACATTTTTTTTTAAAGATTTTATTTATTTGACAGAGAGAAACACAGCCAGAGGGGGAACACAAGCAGGGGGAGTGAGAGAGGGAGAAGCAGGCCTCCCGCTGAGCAGGGAGCCCGATGTGGGGCTCGATCCCGGGTCTCCGGGACCATGACCTGAGCCGAAGGCAGTCGCTTAACCAACTGAGCCACCCAGGCGCCCCTCAAAAGGTACATTTTTAAAAGGGCAGAAGCAGGTTGCAAGGAGAGGAGATATTTGCAACATATGTAATGAACAAAAGGTGGCATCCGGAGTTCTCCTGATAGGAAAGTTGCAGGCAGTTCACTTAAAGGGCCAGAGACATGACGGTATTGTCAGAAAAAACGAGTCTGGCAGTAATTATAGGCAGCTGCTTTCGGCTTCATTAGCCTCTCAGGGAGATGGGGATCTGGACCCCAAGGTCCACCTGCAGCTCTCGATGTGGCCAAAAAGTATGTTGTTGACAGTAGAGAGGCGGGGTGGCCCCAGCAGGCTCTGGCCCGCACTGCTGGTGAGGAGGTAAACTGGTAAATCCATCTGGTGAACAAGTTGAACAGTGAGGCGTTACACACTCCATAATCCTGCAGTTCCACTTCAGATTTTGTCCTTGAGAGACTCCTAGGTTTCTGTACTGGGCTAGGGATGCAAGAATGTCACGCAAGTGAACGCGAATGAGCGGTAGGGTGTGCAGCGGGACGGCGGAGTCTTAGCCACCTAACCTCGTGACACATGGAGTCTCCAGGACAGTGTTGTGAATACACCAGGTACCACTGAACTGCACACTTTAGTTCAAAGGTATCACTTCCCAACCTGTCAGAGTGCTTTGCTCCCTTTCTGCTTTAAATCTCTGCAGTGTAGGATTCCACCATAAGACTTGCTTTTAAATGAAGGCACGGAGAGTCGGTGTCATTTCAAGGTAACACAGGAAGCTAGGAAACATAAACGAAAGCTTCCTAAACTGTCATTATTCATTTTTATTTGTCATCTATTGGCTATTAAAAAGGCTATTTTTTTTTGTTATGTGAATTTTACCTCAATTAAAAAAAAAGTAAGTCCCAGAAGATGACATCTAGCTTGAGAAGCTTTTATAAAGTGAAGGAAAAAAAAAACCAACCCTGAAAGAATATTGTTGGGAGCATATGAGTTGAGTAAGACAGTATGGCTCATAGAAGTAAAGGACCAGAGGGAAATGACCCGGAGCCTCTCCAGGGGGAGCAGCTACCCCCCCCCCCCCCGCCCGGTCTCTGTAAGGGAGACATCCCTCAGATCCTGAGGCGGGGCTCAGCCGTAGGGGCCGCGTGTGCACGGCCCTGCCCAGTCTGCCCAGGAGGGGGCTGGAGCCTGCCTCCCAGTCTCCAGGCTCCGGGGAGGGCCCTGCTGAGCAGGCAGGAGTTGTCAGGGTCCTGGGTTCAGCCCCGAAAGTCTCAGTCACAGTACCATCCTGACCGAGACCTCAGCAAACAGAGTCCTGCGCTTTGGAGACAGTGCCATCAGGCAGATTCCGGCTTTAAGTTCTGCACTTAGATCTTTCTCATGAACCAAATTTTGGTAATTAGACTTCATTGAGCCACCTCTGTGGAGTGGTCTGTTGGGCTCAGTCAGATATAAATACGACTGTCAGGCTTTGGGGGAAATGGTCCAGTCCTTTGTGATGGCGAATCCAGGACTCTGAGGGCCACGTCTGAGCGATGGCTCACGTGGTCTTTGAGAAAGTGCTGTGCGGCTTTGCCGAGCAAGGAAGAACGTCCTCTCATTGTTACCAAGACAGGGTTCCCAGCCCCCCGCTTAGCGCTGCACGGTCACTGCCGAGGAGCAGCCCCTCGCTCTACAAGGGCACGGCTGCTTTCAGTCCTTGGCAAGAGAAAAAAGTCCTGTATAGAGAGGAAAGGTGCCATTTTTCAAAGATGACAAATAAAAATGAATAATGACAGTTTAGGAAGCTTTCGTTTATGTTTCCTAGCTTCCTGTGTTACCTTGAAATGACACCGACTCTCCGTGCCTTCATTTAAAAGCAAGTCTTCTGTTGGAATCCTACACTGCAGAGATTTAAAGCAGAAAGGGAGCAAAGCACTCTGACAGGTTGGGAAGTGATAGCTTTAAAATGAGGATGGACTTTCAGTTTGCTGGCCTGTTAGTTAAACCTTTACCGGCTGCTCCTGCACCAGACTCGAGCCGCAGGAAGATAGGTCCGTTCCTGTGAGTTTCCGGGGGGTCTGCGGCTGCAGACTGAATCTGGCCAGGCTAGTTGGAGAGCGGTTCTGGTGGGCGTTGTTAACATGGTTATGGAACAATCAGTCTGTGAATTTCTTTTTGTTCTCAATATGTATCGAAAGTTATAGTATGCAGAAGTCCTGCATGCCCTTCACCTCGCTTCCCTAAAAGGTTGAAACTTTCATAACTATAGTCCCAGGAACTTCACACTGATAGAATACTATTAACTGATCTACAGATGTTGGTCAGATTTCCACAATTGTGCCACTTAACATCCCTTTCCTGGTCCAGGATACCGTGTGGCTGTGCACTGTCTCCTTAAGTCTTCTCTCATCTGGGACAGTTCATCTGTCTGTGTCCTTCATGAGCTTGACACTTCTGAAGAATACTGGCTGGTTATTTGTACTGTGTCGTTCCGTTTGGGTTGGTCTGGGGTTTTTCCATGGTTACATTGAGGTTGCGTTTTCTTAGCAAGAGCACTACAGCCCAGCTATGGAAGCAGTCACGGCACATCTTATCGAGAAGTCTGTAAGGATGACGTGACTCCTTTATACAGGAGCCCGATGTAGGACTCGATCCCGGGTCTCCGGGATCATGACCTGAGCCGAAGGCAGTCATTTAACCAACTGAGCCACCCAGGCATCCCAAGTACAGGTGTTTTTAACTTGGATCCTTTGGTTTAAGGTGGCAGCCAGGTTTCTGCCCTGTAGAGTCCCTGTTTTCTCCTCTATAATTAAGAAATACCTGCTGGGAAGGTGTATGTATTGAGACTATGCAGATGGCCTGTTTCTCATTGATTTTCTCCCATTAATCTCAATACCATTGATGATTCTTCCTTATAGCTATTACTGGTATAATTTTTGCTTAATGATGGATTTCTTTTTCCATCCTTCTTTTGAGGATTTTTAAATGGAAATCTGTTGAAAGAAAGAACTGTCCATACTACGTTATTTGCAAGGCCCATCCAGAGACGATATCTGTGTTGTTTCTGAAAGTTGTACTTTGTTTCTTTCACTGCCCACAGCCTAGCCGGCTGGCCCCTCTCAGTGGCAAGGGTCACAGGTTCTTTGTCCAAATACTTCCTACTTCTCCCTGCCATTAGTTGGTTAGCTTATGGGTCTCTTAGTGCTCATTGTGGAGGATAAGACTGAGGAGGTTAGTTCAGTGGCCTTAACAGTAAGTGACTACTTAGAAGAAGCAAAAGGATTATTTATTTGGGGCATGTTATATTTAGCTGCTATTCCGAAACCCATGGAATGGCATATAGCAGAGTAGTAAAAATGTGTTTCAGGATGCTGTCAGGCTGTTAGAATAGTACCAGAAGGGTAAGGAGAACGAGAGGGAGTGGGGATGTCAGCCCTCGAGGGCCAGTAGGCTGTGGGGGTGGGGTGCTGTGGTTAAGGACGGAGCCAGGGTGATGGAGTGCGATTAGATCGGGTGAGCTTGGGCAGTTCAGCAGGGCTGTGGGGGTCAGCCGTGCTGGACACTGCAGATTGAAGCAGGGACCACAGTCCTTCTCCTCATCTGAAGAGCTTGCCTACCTGCACATGAGTCAGAAAGGTTCCTCTGTTCTTGAGCCGAGGGCCCTTCTCTCGGTTTCATTCTGCTTTGTGGCAGTTGTGCATGTGCTTGCTGCAGAGGGATCCCTGTCGGACCTAGGGCCACTTCCCCAATGCCCTGAAATTACTTCTCAGCCACGGTACTGTGCTGCCTTCGGGCCTCCCGCTTCTCCGTCTGGGCCCTGTTGTCTGTCCTACACGCTGTCTCCTGCCTGGCCTGAGAAATGTCCATCCTGCAACGACCCTGCTGTGCTCACAGTGCTCCAAACACCGTAGTCCTGATGTGCAGGGGCCTCCGTGATCTGCCGCCTCCTGATCCTGCCTCTGCCTGCAGCCCTCCTGCTTAGTGCTTGTGCTTGATGGGCCTTCCCATGCATCCTCTAGCCTCAGGGCCATCACCCATTCTCTTCCATCAAAGCAGAACTCTTGTCCTTGCACATGACTGACTGCTGCCTTTCCTCCCTTCAGATCTTCATTTAGATCTCTGAATCAGCGTCCTCTGCTGGCTGCCCGTGCACAGTAATACTCTGTCACTGCTGCTCCCCTTACCTTGCTTATTTCTCTTTGTCACGTTTCCTGCCACCACCTCATAGATATTTGTGTATTTGCTCTCTGACTTTCACCACAAATTGTCTACAAACTTTTCGAGGGCCAGCACTTCACCTATTTTATTCACTGGTGTCTTCCCAACCCTGGAGCTGTGCCTGGGATGGAGTTGCTGCTGGACTCAGTCTTTGTGGCGTGACTGCTGACGTCATAAGTAAGCCATGGAGCCCGCGGTCACTGCGTGCCAGTGAGTGTGCTTGGGCTCCTGCACTTACTAACTCATGTCTTTCTCTCGACAACCTGTGACCAAGGTGCAGAGAGGTGATGGCCGACGGTGGGTGGGCCAGGGAGCCAGAGTCCCAGCCCAGGCGGTCCCGGTCCAGAGCCCATGTTCTTCCTGCTTCTGTCAGGGCCGTTGCTGACTACAAGGAGGCCGAGGGTCACGTCCTTACCACCATCACGGTCAGGCCCTGAGTAGCTCTGGAGTGCCTGCTGAGGCCCTCGTCAGCATCGTCGGGCTGCAGCCAGGCGGCCCAGTGTTTGATCCGGGGCCTGTTTCCTTATCGTTAAATGTGATAACATTCCCAGCAAAAGCCTCCCGTGGCCTGTTGGTCCCGGACGTGCAGCCTCGGGACTGATTGCTGCTTCTTGCAGAGCACTGTCTTCCTAGTCTGCTGAATGTGACTCTCTCCACCTCTGTTCTGTGATGGGGACGCGGCTTAGGAGAAATAGTGCACGTGGAGCGCCTCGGAAGTCCTCGCTCGTGAATGCGCTCTAGTGTGCTTGTGCAGATGACTGCCCCGGGTGCAGGTCTGCAGGAAATCGTTGACCGTGTTCTGAGGAGAAGCGGAAGGGAAACTCATCATTGGGCATCACATATTTTAACGAAGATGGACCCAAAAATCTTAGCAGAACTCGTGTGTGTGTGTGTGTACCTTGCATTTTTTTCCCACTCTTAACTAAACCAGAATTGTGTTACTACTTTGTTGGCATGTTTTCCTTGTGAGACTATTACACTTTTTTGAACATCAGCAAATAAAACTATAAAAAAGAGATCTTATACCTTTTCGGTGGGCAGATATTTTATAAACAAAACACTAAAAGAATTTCCTAAAAAGGAAAAGAATAAATAGGGCTGCATAAAAATTATGAACCTCCTCAATAAATAACATTAAAATAAAAAGATTTTTAAAATAATTTTTATAAGATACCATCAAGAGAGTGGAAGACAAGTCTTGGGGTGCAGAAGGTAGGAGTCTAACAATGGCCTCACACCCTGAATATGTAAGGCAGTGGGGGGCTGGGGAGGGGAGACCTGCGGCCCTTTAGAAAAAACAGAAGTTTCACAAAAGGAGATTTCCAAATGGCCAGTCGTCAGACTGGTTGTGTGCAGTTCGGTGTACGCTTCCTGCGGTAAACACCGGTGACGTCAACAGAAGGAAATGCCCAGCCGAAGTGGGGGTGGAGAGGACCCAGAACACCGCATGCCGGTGGGACCTTAAATCGGTGTGGCTTCTTCAGCTCCCTGGTGGGTGGCATCTGCTAATGCAGGTGTGTGTGTGTGTGTGTGTGTGTGTGTGTGTGTGTGTGTGGTACTCCCAGTCCATGCCTGTGTGCCCAATAGAAGTGCGTACATACGTTCGCCAAAGGACATGCACGAGAGAGAGAGACATGGAGAGAGCATTCCAGGGAAATTTGTTTCGATTACTCTTGAAGTGTGGCTTCCTGAACTATTAAGTTATTTTATGCTTAGAGGAAGGAAAAAAAAGAGTATTTATAGCAGTATCCTCATAAAAGCCAAAAAAGCAGGAATAACTTAAATGGCCCTTAGCAGTGATGTGGTGTTTCATGCAATACTGTGAGCTCGGAGGGACTGTCAGCTTCGAGATGGGCTGAGTCTCACAAGCATGTCAGTGAATGAACAAAGGCCAGACACGAAAGAGTACATTCTGTGTGATTCCGTGCACATGAGCTCAGCCGTCGGGGGAAGTGTGGGGAGGTGCCGCCCCTGCCCTATGAGGGACTGCTAGGACCCCGTGCCTTCTGGGTTTCTTTCCTGCTCTGTCCCTTTGCAGGGTCACTGAGCTCTGGGCACTAAGGTGCACGTCTTTGTGCTCAACAGTTTGAAAATTGATGCTTAAAAATTAATTGTATTTTAGCTTATCTTTAAAATACTATTTCAGAGTAATGGGTTATGCCATACTCATAATAATGCTGTAATTGTAGATATGAATTGAGAAAATTGCGTATTTCTGATTTCTCTGTTTTGTGAATTATTTTTTAGATATGAATTGAGAATTCGTTATTTGCCAAAAGGATTTCTAAACCAGTTTACTGAAGACAAGCCAACCCTGAATTTCTTCTATCAACAGGTATACAAGGGTGCTTCCAGATACGTGTTCCTTTGTGTTTTTGAATCCTCCTGACTACATGGTTTTATTTTAGGTTTAAATTAAAGCTAACATTTGGGAGAATGTATATTTTTCACAGTATGGCACTGCAAGACTTTTAACCAGTCAGAAATTTTGATTTTTTTGACACTGAATTTTTGCATGTTTGGGCAAATCTAGTTTGGTTTTGTTTTTGTTTATTTAGTTAGTTTCTAGTCTTTTGAACTTTTTTTTTTTTACTTTTTGTTTCATTAACCTATAATGTATTATTTGGTTTGGGTTACACGTCTGTGATTCATCAGTATAGCACAATTCATAACGCATAACCTCGCCAGTGTCCATCCCCCCAGCCACCCCATCCCTCCCACCCCTCACCCCTCCAGCAACCCCCCGTTTGTTTCCTGAGATTAAGAGTCTCTTATGGTTTATCTCCCTCCCTAGTCCCATCTTTTTTCATTTTTTTCCCTCCCTTACCCCATGATCTTCCTGTCCTGCCTCTCGAATTCCTCGTATCAGAGATCATATGATAATTGTCTTTCTGTGATTGACTTATTTCACTCAGCATAATACCCTCTAGTTCCATCCATGTCACTGCAAATGGCAATATTTGGGCTTTTTGATAGCTGCATAATACTCCATTGTATATATACACACCACATCTTTATCCATTCATCTGTTGTCGGACATCTAGGTTCTTTCCATAGTTTGGCTACTGTGGACATTGCTGCTATAAACGTTGGGGTGCACATACTGCTTGGGCAGATCTTAAAAGAGACTTCTTTTATATGGAGACAGTGAATCCTTAGTGACACAAGCATTGGCTTGTCTTTAACTCAAGTATAATTACTCTGCCTGAATATCAACAGGTTGGCCAGATGTAGAATTCATTGTCAGAGTCAACTGAATTCACAGAATCTCAAGAGCAGTTTGCACAGTAAAGGCAGAATCGACTCTTTTTTGCACTAAACTTGCACTAAACTTGCTTTTTACCCCTTCGGATATTAGGCAAGAAACACATGGGGCACAAATGAACCAAGAGAATTTTATGGCCAAGTACACATTGCTTGTTAGTTTCCATGAAGAGTGCCCGAAAAGTCCGAGGGATAGCTGGCATTTGCACGCACGTTCGGCATTCAGAAGCACTGGTCGTTCCTTGTTTTAATAGAAATATTTTATTAAGCATCTGCTCTGGGTCTGGAATGCAGAGGAAATAAATGAGTCTGCACCCTAAATTCCTCACCCTGGTGAGGATCTCCTGTGAACAGGTGCTTTGTGCTCAGTCCTCTGATGTTGGGAAGGCCAGAGGATGTGGCCATGCACAGGAGGGACTGCTGACCCTGTGGAGGTGTGGAACCCAGGTGGCTCTCCTGGAAGGGGTCATGTGAGGAGTCCTCAACTTTGTAGATGAGGACGAGATGTACTTTTGGAAACATGATGCATTTAAATCTGAGCTAAAAAGTTTTGAGAAGAAACGGGAGAGGAGATAGGGCCCACATCATGGAGAGGGAAGGTTGTAGGTCTCCTGCAGAGTAAGGGGGGCTATGTACGGGATGTAGTTAGTGAATGTCTTGATAAGAATTTTGTCGTTGTGAAATAAGACCACACCGATGTGACAGCAGCATCTGTCATGGACTGGATGGGTCTTGAGAAGGCTGCAAAACAGGAGCACCTAGGGGGCTCAGTCATTGAACGTCTGCCTTCGGCTTAGGTCATGATCCCAGTGTCCTGAGATCAAGCCCCACATGGGGCTCCCTGCTCTGCGGGTAGCCTGCTTCTCCCTCTCCCTCTCCCCCTGCTTGTAGTCCCTCTCTAGCTGTGTCTCTGTCAATATTAAAAATCTTTAAAAAAAGCTGCAAACAAGTTAGGAGACTCTCCAGCCATGTAGGCAAGAAATGGGGGAGATAAAGGTCTAACTAAAGCACATTGAGTGGGTGGACTTGATACGAGTGGGAAACTGAGCCAAATCGACATGGAAATAAAGAGGTGGACTGCATCAGTCCCACTGATGTCAGGAAAGAGAAGAGATAGGCTAACTTCAAAAAGACAGTGGTAAGAAGGTAGGTCGTTTTATTTCTCGATGTGAGAAGACTGGCTATTCCTGCTTATAAGATCCAAGCTGTGAGAGCAGGAAGCCAAAGACGCTGTTTCCAGATACTGGGTCTGTTTCCTTACGCCATCGGAAGTGTGCAGCGGGACAGGAACTTGGGAAGGCTTACCTTGATACAGAGCTGCATGGGACGGGGAGTTTGCGTTTGGCAAAATGGAAAGACAGAAGTCACGTTTAGATTGCACTTGAGATCGCTGGGAGCCTGCTCATATTGCAGAGATGTTTCCGGTTTGTAAACTGCTCCTCGCGAGTGTTTTCCCAGCTCCTGCAGAGCAGTCTCTAGTTTGGGTGAAGGAGATGATGGGAGAGTTAACTGATAGGTTTGCGTTGTGTTTTTCTCTCTCGTAGATGATCTTTGTTACTGTCAGCACACTTGCTTTGAAATAGTCCACCCGCTGAGGAGTCTGTGACTCCTTTGGTGACACGGATTTCTGGAACCCATAATACAGGCCTCCTTAGCTCACACTCCCTCCCTTTCATGACCCGAGGCTGACCTCGCAGTCGGCCGCCTTCTTGTTCCTCGCTGCTGCCAGCTGTCCTAGTTTTTCTTTTGACAAGACCTTGCTTCTGTCTCTGCCTACAAGTACCTGCCATGCTGCTGTGGCCCCAGTTTTTTCTTACTCATGAGACACCTCTCCCTGTGGTCTGTGTCGTTCTGTTGAACAGTCTTTCCGGGACCCCAGAGGGAGGGAGTGCACATGCTGGCGTGCGCTCCGTGGGCCTCCCGGGGGAGGCCGTCTCGTCTACGGAAATATGCAGGTGGATTACCTGCCCCCGTAAGTGAGGTGTTGCTGTCCCTCCCACACGCGCCCCGTCACCATTTGACGTTCAGCCTGGGCAGCGCCGGGCACCTAAGGCAGCGGCACTTACCCTCCGCGCAATACGACCCGAGTGTGAGCAGCACCTTCTGCGCGGGCCATGCCCCTTCCGTCCTGCGGGCCTCCGCCCGGCCTCTGCTCTCGCCCGGCCCTGCACGTTCTCTTCCTCAGCCTGACCCTTTCTAATCTCTCATAGTTGTTCAGTCATACTGCACAGTTTTAAGAAGTCCCCAAAATATTCTAAAACATCACTTAAAGTATCTTTATCCTAAATAATTGCTTTCACTTTGTGTACGATTTGATAGTATTCTACCAAGTACCTGTATTTTAAAAGAAATACAAGTGCAGTCATGATACAACCCTTGGCAGCTGTACTAGGAGCCATGACTGTACTCCCATCCTTCAGGTTGGTATGTGGCACTGTTGGCAGTTTGGTACGCAAGAAATAGTTGAATCGAGGCAATTTAATGTTCAAACTAAGAATTCTCCTGGCAGGGGTTGACTCTGAAGAGGTAAGAGTGACACGTGTATGTGTGCTCATCAGAGCAGGGCACTAACAGAAGGGAAATTGGAAGCCTTGGGTCCGGGGTTCGTTACATAAATTCTGCCGATTGTGAGACGTGTGCGCCCATCCTGATGGGAGAGGCACAGCTCTGTTCACACTCGCGGAAGGCGTTATGTTAATGCCAGTGTTCAAAGCAGCCGTGTGGAGAACATACGCAATTCCATTTATGTGAAAAGATGTTATGTATTTTTGTTTTTACCCTGATCTAACAAAGTTTTGAAGAGAGTATGGTTTTTGCATTGCGGCTCTGACAAGTACTCATATATTTATTCAGCTTCTCGTGGTAACCTTTCCATGCAGAATCTGCCCTGTCGCACGTGCGGGAGTTCTAGAGCTGTCACAGGTGATCTGTATGTTCACCTGTGCGGGCAGGACCCAGCTCAGGGACAGGCTTAATTCCACTGTTGAAAATCAGCTGGGAACTCAGAGCTCTCTGCTGCGCGCGCGGTGTAAATAAAAGTGTGGCCCTCCAGTGGCTGTTTATAGCCAAGTAGCCAAGGTTGATTTAACTGTGAATGGAACTGAAGTATTTTGTAACAACTTGAGTGTGGAAATTTTCACTGAATTCAGGTATAAGTTATTTAATTGAAGCCTCAGAGTTAAATGACACCCATTCTATAATTTTAAAAAATCTTTTCTATTGATGAAAATATGTTAAGATGTATACATATATGCGTATGTATATATTTCACTGAACTCCAAGCTAAATGGATCCATTTTTAAGGGGCCCAGAGTTTGATGACCTTGATTCTTGTTAATTGTTTAGTCTGGTAACATCTGATACATATATGCTTTCGGGAGGTGTGATACTTAGGACGAGTGTGAGTGCCTGTGTTCCTGTGGCCAGATGAGATCACGTCTGATGCTCCTGGCCCCTGTCCCGTCCCCCAGGCCCCCCGCCTTCCCTCCATGCAGGCAGCCATGGTCCTGTGTGTCAGTCATCCTCTTGCTCACCTCCTCTTGCAGGGTGTCACATTTTACAGTGCATGTGTGTCTGCTTCTGGCCTAGGGTAGAAGCCGGCCCGAGGTCTCCCCTGAGCCCTCTGCACTCCCTCAACAGCCTGACTAGGATTTGGGGGGTGTTTTGTTTGTCACCCAGCTCATAGAAGCATTCCAGAAGTTTAAAAAAAAATGTTTTATTCTGCACGTTTAGTTGTTTTCAGTGAGCAGCCTCTTCAGGATATTTAGTCTACTGTGTTGGTAAAAATGGAAGTTATCATAGGCTATTTAAACACGTATCCCATTTAGTTCATTTCTAAAATAATTTTGAACTGTGGTGAGAGACTGTGGCTCATTTGATAGTAATTGTTCAGACTTCATTTAGACCTGTTTGAGCTCCTCCCACCTGCTGAGGTTTTGTCAAGGCTCCGGTTTGCTCGAGAACAGGTCTTCCGTGAGCGTTGAGTACAAAGTGTGACGAAAGCCCATGAATTCAAGATTGTTGGCAGTGTGTTCAGGCCTCCTGACGGTGTGTGGCTGGGATTCTTTTTCCTGCTCCTGGGCACAAGTCAGGCCAGGGAGTGTTTCCTCTCAGAGCTTGGGTGTTTATTACTGCTGTTGAGAAGTTGGCTGGCATCCTGTCTTTGAGGGTGATCTGCCCTTACCCTCTGCACGGCCTGAAGGCCTTTTCTTTGTCCTTTGTGCTCATCAGTATTTGTCACAAACCAGGTGTGGATTCCCACTCCTTTTTTCGTGCTTGGTCTGGGATGTGCGCCCTATACCTGCGGGCTCATCTCTCTTCGTTGGGCCTGGAGGTGTCTTGTGATGCCTACTCACACCTTGCCTTTTCTCCCTTCTTCATGACTTGGCCTGAGGTCTCCGTGCGGCTCCATGTTAGAACTTCAGGCTGCCCTCTCTGTGCAGCCACTTCCTTCTCCTGTGGCGGCTCTCTTTCCCCGTGGAATCCACAATTCAGGTAAACCTGTCACATCACCCACTCTCCTCAGCCACGACCAACTCTGATGTGTAATGAATTTGCTGAGTTTTATTTAGCGTTTTTTGAAGTTTTGTGTCCCTTCCCCCTTTAAGAAGATCTACCAGGCCATCATTTATGACTCTTACTGTTTTGTGATTTTTCTGCCTTTTAGTTCTGTACCGCTGTGTGTAGAGGTACTGTCTCCTCTGAATCTGAATTATAACATCTGGAATTCTTGGGCTTGACATCTGTTGGTGCTGGCTTGCACTCTCAGTGATGCGTTTCCTTGTGTGTTTGTTACGAGCCATTATTTTGTTGAATTTCATATGTGGGAATCTTTAGGGTTTAGCTTGGGGACTACTAAATACTCCTGAGTGTTACCTCTATTTTAGGAGAACACATATTTTTTATTATTTTGGCTCTTTTATTGGGGTAGAAATAAAAGAATTATGCTTAGATTCTCTGTACCACTATTCTGATCCCATGAAACAAAGAGTACTTATGATAAACTACTTTAATTTTATTATTTTGATATTTCATCTGTGCCCACTATTCATTTTGTCCGTGGTTTTGGACAGTTTCCTATAGAAAACAATGAGTTGGTGGACACGTTAATTGTTCGGTTCCTGGTTGGAGATTGTCTTGTGGACGCAGTTTCATTTAAAGATGTCCTAAATGTGACCACCTGTGAGATGCTGCAAATGATTCACTAAGTGTTTTTGACCCATTTTTGAATATTCTGAAAGATATTAATCAGCACACTCTAAAAATAAGCTAGAAGCTTATTATAACCCTATTCACTGAAGAGCAGAAGTTATAAAACTAAATTTTGACGCTAAAGCTAATGGCTCATTATAAAACAAAGTATGTCTTTTCCTTTGCCATGTAACATGTTATTCTTCTCTGTCTCTCTGAAATCTCATTTGTTAGAGGTGTGTTTGGTGGCAATCTTTCGCAAATAATGGTGGCCATTAGTCTGAAGAGCGATGCCTATGTTTGGTCAGGAAGTTGACATATGAACTAAACTTGTGTTGATGTAGAACTTCTATAAAAGTCATCTGGCACGTGAAAGTTTCAGCTCTTGGGATGCGTGCATCAGACATGGGGTTCCAATTGTTTTCTCCTACAAATATTTCAAGATTAAAATGAGTATAGTTGACCCTTAAGCAGTGTGGGGGTGAGGGGTGGTGACGCCCTGCACGGTCATAAATTCATGTATAACTTTTGACTCTCCCCAGAACTCAACTACTAACAGCCTAGCGTTGATCAGAAGGAAGCTTTATTAGTAATATAGTCAATTAACACATATTTTGTGAAGTAAGCTAGAGATAAAAAATGTTACTAAGGGAATCATAAGGAAGAGAAAATACATTTACAGGACTGTACTGTGTTTATTTAAAAAAAAAACCCACGCATAAGTGGAGCCACGCAGTTCAAACATGTGTTGTTCCTGTGTTACCTGTGTAGCCACCCATCCTGCCCTGAGAACGCTTCTTGTAGCACAGCTATGACCTGTTTGACTAAGGGAGTTCTGGTAGGACGTTAAGAGAATGTACCAAGGTCAGAGCCATAAGCTCACCCTGAGGAACAGGATCTGAAAGGGCCTGGGACATGGGAGGGCCAGGATGTGTGGTTTCCTGTTTTCTACCAGTTTTTATTCAGGTAATTGTATTATCAGAAATTGATTTCTTTATCTTTATTTTCTTGTCTCTAAAGCTTTCTGTCACTTAAAACATTTTGAAATGGCAGCTCCAAGTGGGAGATTCTTTCAATTTTTTATTCTAATACCGACATTTTCTTTTTAGTTTCTTTTTTATTTTTTTTTAATTTTTTTAAAAGGTTGTGTTTATTTGACAGAGAGACGCAGCTAGAGAGGGAACACAAGCAGGGGGAATGGGAGAGGGAGACACAGGCTTCCCGCCGAGCAGGGAGCCTGCTGCGCAGGGCTCGATCCCGAGACTCCAGGATCATGACCCAAGCTGAAGGCAGACGCTTAACGACAACCACACAGGTGCCCCAATACCCGATGTTTTCAATGTGGGAATTATCAGCTGTCCTTTTCCCTCCCAAACAGGTAAAATAAATACAGGTCTAAGTCTGACTTATTCAAAGGTCTGTTTTCTATACTTAGTTGATACATTCAGTAATGTGCCTTTCTTCCTCTTTTTCCACTTCTGTATATTTTTTTTTTTATTCAAGAAGCACTCGTGATATTGAGGATGTAGGTAAACCCCGTGTAGTTACTCCGTTCAGCCCATATTTCTTGGTCACCCCTCTGGCTGAAAGACTTTATAAATTTGCCTTCAGCCCGCCTCATGGGCTTCGACTGCCTCTCACAGTGGCAGGAGCACTCTGGTCATGGGGTCCCAGAACCAGCCCCAAAGCTTAGTCATTCGCTAAGAGGATTTACAGAACTTGGGTTATTTGATTCTCTCGCCAAGTCAGAAGAAAAAAAAAAAAACCTCATGAATATAATACAGTACTTGCCAGAGAAGAAAGTCCAAATACACCCTATTTCTTGAAGTAGGAAATTGACATCAACATGGACACAGATTAATTTGAAAAACCAAACACTGGGGATGCCTGGTGGCTCAGTTAGTTAAGCGCTGACTCTTGGTTTCAGCACAGGTCCTGATGTCAGGGTTGTGAGATCAAGCCCAGCGTTGGGCTCTGCGCTCAGCATGGAGTCTGCTTGGGATTCTCTCTCTCCCTCTGCCCCTCCCCGGCTGGCACACACTCTCTCTTTCTCTCTGAAATAAATAAAATCTTTAAAAACAAACAAACCAAACACCAGCTCTCAGAGGTCTTTTCTTGGAAGAGGCTTGCTCTCCTGCTGCACTTGGTGTCAGCATGGGGTAGTTGTCTGTGGTATAAAGAGAGACTACAGCTCGATGGCAGTGGTCAGGCACAGCTGGCGGAGCAGAGAAGGTCAGTATGTCAGCCCCTGCCGGCAGCAGGGAGATGGGATGTGCTCCCCACCCGCCCCCGGTCTTCTTCCTGCAGAGGGAGACTGGACCTCGCTGTGAGAGTTTGCAGCGATGTGGGCATACCCTGAAGCCTGACTTGTAGGGCTCGGCGGACTGATGCTTGAGTCCTCACTCTTACGACACTTGCTGTGTGACCTTGGGTGAACTGACTTCCCTGATCTTTGTGTGTAATGTGGGGCGACTAACACCAACCTTGAAGAGTTACTGTGAATATTGCAAATAACTTACGTGGAAGCACAGGGCCTTGACCCGAGGAGGCACCCCTTAAATAACACCCAGCCCCTCTGTGGTCGCCTTCATTCTTTGTAGGCTTGTTCTGAGGCTTTCAATTGGGGGTGATGGTGCCGTCCAGCTCCCGGCGATGCTGCCAGGACTCCGGGACATGTTACCCACCTGTGGGGGTCTGCCTGCCGCGTGTTCGCTATGTTTACTTTAAGCAGTTTTATCCATATACACACACTTAAATGCTCAGTAAATTGCATCTATTTCACAAGTGAAAGGCAGTGAATTCCACTGAAAGTTAGCAAGAGATGAAAGGTAGTCAAGAAATGGCATATAAGAGAAACGAACACGGAGCATGTGGAACCCTGAGTCCTAAAGAAAGCTACCTGAGCACAGCATCAGTGTGTGAAGGTGCATGGTGGTCTCAGCCGGGAACTGGGGAGGGGCTCGCTGTCTGTGCTCCTGCAGACACGGCTTGCGGGAGGGATGCAGGGGTGAGGGCCTGTTAGGGCGGCTTCGTGTGGGGCCTTCCACTGTGCAGGGCTCCCAGATCACTTCAGACCACGGGCACACTGCGCTGAGCGCTGTGGATCGAGGAAGACAACTCTTAGAGCTTTATGGGATTTTCTGCAGGGATTATTAATCGTCATTTCTTCTGTTTGCATTTTTGCAACTAATGTGAATCCGGTTTTGGTGAATGAAATAAAGTATGTGATTACGTTTTCCCACCTGTGAAAAGTACTTAAAAATTATAGTTAATCTTTAAGATAATTTTGTCGTGAATTTTTACTCAGCATGAAATTGATACTCTGTTGTGGTTTCTTTGAAGTCCTAACCAAACCATAAACCAAGGTCGACTGTTTCAGTCAGAAGAGCTGTGCTGTTTCTCTAACTCATAGAAATACATGTATTGATACATCTCCTGTGCCTTTATTTTTGTGTGCAATAATAAACCTACTTAGGATGCAAAAACTTAGCTTTTAAGTTTGGATTTATTTTTTGCTATACAGGAGAAAGGGCCAGTATAAACAAAGTGTAAACAAAATGATTCTCGGATTAAAGCTTTTTACTTAGTGGATTGAGTAAATCAGTTCCATTGAGTCAGTCTTAAATACCTACTGTGTGGAGACTGTAGAAGTCATTGGGACGCCTGCGTGGCTCAATTGGTTGAGCGTCCGCCTTCAGCTCAGGTCATGATCCCAGGCAGAGGAAATGATGTCTAGATCAGGAATAGCATGTGGTTGCCTGTGGCCAGGTCATCGCTCTTCCCCTAAGAGAAAGGAATGAGTCAGTGAGCACAGTGCATGTCGGCTTCTAGGTTCCTGGTGCGTTCCCAGCTGCAGACTTTCATTTTCGCTGTAGGAAAGACATGTGGTGATTGACTGGGGGAAGTGCGAATCCGTGAGTCGACAGACTTCCGAGGCAAGCACCGCTGAGCAGCTGGACGGTTTCGGCCGACCATCGCTGGGCCTCAGGGGCTGACGCCGAGCCAGCACTGCTCGAAGTCTCTGTGGCTGCTCGGCAGTCAGCATGGCGGGGCAGGTAGCTGGTTTGTTTCGGCGGCTGTTAGTTTTGTCAGGCAGTTAAAATAAAGACATGAGAGAGTGGGGAGTTGGGGGTCTTTGCAAGGGAAGGTCATGGTGATGACAGGGGGACAGAGTATTTAACTGGGGAGTAGAAATCTTGAGAACGCTCCCCAGGCTAGGAGGTTATAGTTGAAGAGCAGGATGTTTGGAATTTTTTTCTAGGGCCGACGTCAGCACACTTTTTCTATGAAGGGCCGGAGAGTAAATGCTTGAGTTGAGCACCAAGAGGCAAAATCACAAGGGTGTTTGTTACTTCTGTGACACAAGACAGAGTTCCACAAAGTCTTGTATCGGTGAAATTCATTATATTATAATTGAGTGTAGTTCTGCTAGTGAGAAGACTAGACCTCCTGTGGGGGGGGGGGGTCAGAATAGCGCTCTCTGTTGTCAGGCCGGCTGCAGGGGTTGCTGCCTTAATGCCGCCCCGCCAGGACGGGTGGACTCCATCTTGGGAAGGGCCTTCACTCTGACAGGTGCCCCTAGGGCCGGCTCGCAGTCTGCCAGTCACTGTCATTGGGAATAATCATTACTCACCAGGAGCTGATGGAATTCTTTTGGATTCTTCTTCTTCTTTTTTTTTTTTTAATTTAAATTCCATTGAATTAGCATAGAGCGTATATCAGTTTCAGAGGTAGCGTTTAGTGAGTCGTCAGTTGCTTCTAACACCGGTCGGTACTCACTCCGAGATTCTCCTCTTTATATTAGATTTTACACAAGCTATGACTTTGCGGATTAATCACAGACAGGTGTTGGTGAGGTGGAAGCATGTCAGTTGCAGAGTTACATGGATTTTGAAATATGTAAATTTCCTTCGCCCTTGCCATGGGTGTCCAAAGAATGCTGGGGGGCCTGTAGTTTGAGTTAAAAAAACATATATCCACTGCAGATTTGCATGGAAAAGGAGCTCGTGCTTCTTGCTTTCACTTTGTGAAGGCAGTGGGAGGGTCTAAAGTAGCTTGAGTCAGATGATGTTAGTTGCTTCCTAAAGTTTAAGTGCTCTTGGATTGAGTGAGTTCTTAGTAAGAGCCCATTTTATTTCTGTAGCTCTTTTTGGTATTACTCATTTTTATATCCAGCATCTAGCATAATTATTGGCCCTGTGTATGTGGTGGACGTGAACGGCCCCCCGGAAACAGTCGTGGACTGAGCGACTCTATCATCGACTCTCTAAAGCAGCCCTATTTCCCCCATTCCTTCTGATTGCAGGTGAAGAGCGACTACATGTCGGAGATAGCTGACCGCGTGGACCAGGACATCGCTTTGAAGCTGGGCTGTCTGGAAATACGGTAAGGTGGCGACCAGGCACTGAGGACTTTGCTCATCAGTGGTGTTCATTAGTTTTGGAAATTATCCAGGTACTTTCCATTTCCTTATAAAGACCATTAATAAAATATTGAGTAAAATTTTAGTAAAAATTGGAGATTTTTAATTAGGTCGCCAGTTGCTACTTTTAGAAATCTTAGGATCTTTTAAAATGATATTTCATTGTATTTAGAGCTGGACTGGTTGAAGAGTGTGCACATTTGTGAGCAGGTCTGAGAACGCTCCCCAGTAATCTCCTGGGGTGACAGGAGTGTGCTGTGTCTCTGGGACCCCAGGTGCTAGCCACTCACCACAGCTGGGCACTAGCGAACGTTATCTCAATGGGAACATAAACAGCCACATAGGGTTAGTGGCTGCTGTGTGGCAGGGTTAAGGGGAATGGAAATCTGAGACTGTCGTTAGTTCTGATCATATTTGCCACCAATGTGTCGTATGTTATCTTCTGTGCTAGCATTTTAGTTTTGAATAAAAGACTATTTTATCTTTTTTAGGTGATTTCAGTTAAAATTTACTGCTAGTTTAAGATGAGTTGGTTAAACCAGCTAAAATTTGATTCCGTGTGTTTAGAACGTTTAGTGAGAATATCCCTCCCGCAAGATCTCTATTTTTTTTAATTTTTATTTATTTTTTTTTTAAAAAAAGATTTTATTTATTTGACAGAGAGAAACACAGCTAGAGAGGGAACACAAGCAGGGGGAGTGAGAGAGGGAGAAGCAGGCTTCCTGCCGAGCAGGGCACCCGATGTGGGGCTCCATCCTGGATCTCCGGGATCATGACCCGAGCCGAAGACAGTCGCTTAACCAACTGAGCCACCCAGGCGCCACCAAGATCTCTATTTTTTATACTGTTACAGATCAGTCCCTACAAGGATCCACGGGCGGTTAAGGGATAGCTCTCAACTCTTCATTAAAATTTGTGTTCAGCCTCCATTCTGTTTCCCAGTAACAGAAATGGTCCCTCACTGGTCTCTTCATGTTCCTGTCCCGTCCCTGAGCCCCCCCCCAGCCCGAGGCAGAAGAGTACTTTGGCGCCCCTTTCTCACTACAGACACTGATGCACTGGGTTACCTGGAGCAGGGGTCAGAAAGCCTGAGGGGTTGGGCGAGTGGCACTGGGACCTCCTTGGGTTGTAGGTGACTTTCCTGCTCTTTCCCACTGGGGCCTCCCATGCTGTGTTTATCCCTCTCTGTGCCCTGTGCAGTGTCCCTGACTTCATTCTGAAGTAATGTGCTACAGGAAAAGCCTGACAAATCAGCCTCCCCCTCCAGGCCCCTCCTTTACCCGCTCCCCCCTGCCCCGCATGAATAGAAGGCAAGAAAACCAACTAAGTGACCTTTGGGGGACCCTTTGTAGTTTTTCATCTGAATCTAGTACTTTCATTTTGGGTAGGCCAAAGAAAAAAGCCAAACAAATTTAAAAAGCAAAGGCAGCATTTTTATTCTTAGAGATAGGTTTGAAATGGAGTCTCATCTCCCTGTAATGTGACTTGAGATGGCATGTCCTGTGTGTCCCAAAGCAGCCCCAGCCGGAGCTCATCCTTTTGTGAGGTACCATGTATGTGCAGAGGGAATCCTGCTCTCACATGGCAGGTTCCGTAGAGAGAGGACCCGGCTCCCGTGAGGCCCGAAACGGTTTGAATGGGTAATCTGGAGCGAGGGTGAAGTCCAGACCATGAACATGCGGAATGGTGGGCAGCACTTCCCGGGCCGGAGTCTGGCACCTTTCCCCACACGGCCTACCCTGATGATTCTGTCACATGTCGGTGCACTTGCCCCTGGGGACACGCGCGCCCCTGCAGGAGTCGGTGTGCTTGCTGCTCTCCCGGAGGAGGCTAGTGCAGCCATCCTGCTCGTGCAGGCAGGTTCCCTCGAGAAATGAGCACAGCAGCCAGTGGATGTGGCTAGCCTCCTTCCCACCTGGAGTGTTGGGTCTGGTCTTCACAAAGAGGCAGGCCTGCTTCACATTAAAAGAGAAAGCAAGCTCATCCAATAGGACCAAGTCTGTGTCCACTGATCTCTTCTTCACGGAGTCGTGGAAGTAATGCAGGGGATCAGATTCGGTCTTTATGAACAGCATATCAGGGTGTTTGTGGCTGAGCCGCAAAGTAGTTACCGTTTAGCAGTGTGGGACGCTCCTTCTACGTGTGTGTAAATGTATGTCTTCCCTGGTTTTAGGCGCTCGTACTGGGAGATGCGAGGCAACGCGCTAGAGAAGAAGTCCAACTATGAAGTGTTAGAGTAAGTATTGCACACCTAAGCTGTACCACGTGCACCCGGAAATAAGCCAGTGTTCAAACCACGAGATTGAGTAGTTTACCTAAAGTCAAATCCAAAACCTGAAACACTGCTGTTTCTAGAACAGTTCTCTCTGGAAGAAGGAACATTTCTTCAGCAGAGAATTGGTAATGACAGTGACTGTGTGAGCAGACACTTTAATTTGTTGACAAATGTCTTTGGGCTCATAAAGTGTATGGTACGTCAGCACAGACTTCTGTTCCTGTAGATTTAATCACACTGGGGTGAGGTTTCACTTCGAGTTGACATCAACTCTTCTGTTCTCTGTATACGTTATTGAACAGTTTTTTTCACTGGTGGAGATACGTGAATTATTGCTTATGTAACAGCATATTTAGAAAAACTGAAAAATTTTTGGATCATGGTATTAAATTTGTGTATTAGATTGTTACATTAGGTTGTGTTAAATGCATATGAGCCAAGCTGGAGCTTATGTCTGGGGAAGCCGGAAGTTCTGTACTCCACCGTTTTGATGATTCATGCAGCAAAAGAGAGTTGCTCTTTAAGTCCCAGTAAGGTCTGTTTTCGTTTCATAAGGCATAGTGCCCCATCTGGCCAGCACTTACCTTTCCTGGCTGCATTGTTATTGAAATCCTTGTGGTATTTGAGAGACATAAGATAAGTTGGTAACATAAAGTAAAAGGGCGCCCCTCACTGCTGTGCTGTGATAGCAACTTTACCTGGCCGCGGACTGTGCTTGCACTTCTGGGAGCCTAACTGCGGCTACAGTGTGACAGGTTAGTGTCCCACCACTTTGAAAGCAGGATTTTGCGGGGATGTTGTAGGCATTTAAACGTGAAAGTAGAAATGGCCATTTTTGCAAATTGGTTACAGCCCAGGTACAGCCATTTGGAATAAGCACCTGCCGTAGGAGATGCGATATTTTCCATAATTAACAGGAGCCTCCTTTGTGCCAGGCTGTGAGGGGCGAGGGCGCCACCTGGGCCATCTGACCTGTTGGAGGCCCCGAGAGCCAGCTTCCCGCCTGGCCTCTGCAGATGGCACGCCAGCATAGCCTCGCGTCCGTGACTGTGCACAGCACAGAGGACACTCGTCAGATGCCGTGCCCCCGTTTACCTGAGCGCATCTCTACGTACGTCATGCCCTGAACAGATGGGTAGGGCAAAGAGGAGTTGGTTGGAGATGAACCAAGAGTTTGAGGTTAACTAGGATATCTTGCCGGGCGGAAATGTTTTCAGTAGAATGTTTCCTCACCTTCAATGACGGTGTCGACATGGTGAGGCTGTTAACCCAAACAGAAAACAGCTAGCACTCACTGTCTTGTAGATTTCTACTCACAACTGTCGCATTCTTCAGCTTGTCGGACTTAGTGCTTCTGACACAAACCGTTGAGATGACACTGGGTCTGTCCTCAGTTCAAGTGGAGGCTCAGGGATAACAGGAATACTTTCCCCTGTTTGGTTATTTGGTCGATTATGAGTTCTGTTGTCCATTTATTTCTTTACTCATTAGTTCACTTAACAGACGTTACTGAGCATGTTCCGAGCCATGGTAGCCGAGTGCTGGATAATCAGGAATTAATAATATGAAACGTTCACCCTTGGGAAGCTTACAGCTGGCAGGGAGACTCAGATGAGTGAGCAGAAGTGTAGAACACTGTGTCCTAGGAGCTGGAGTAGAGGGGCCTGGGGGCCGGGGGCTGTCGGGAGCCTGGTCCTTGTTGTCTGAGGTGGTTTCACGGGGAGATGTGGTCACCCCGAGTCTCGAAGAAGGCATGTGGGCAGGTGGGGGAGCTGCCTGGGAAGAGGGAGGAGACTCTGTGAAGGGACAGAGACACAGAAGTTCAGGTAGCAGCTAGGAAACTGTCCATTCATTGTGAGGGCCAGGCCCATCATAGGCCGCTGCTCTCCAGAAGCCTCTGGTCCTTGCTTGTCGCTGACGTCCGGGCCCTCCAAAACATCTGTGATTTAGGACTCCCCTGTTCGTGGGACTGGGATTTTATTCAAGAAGGTTGAAAAGGGGAAGCGGGAACTGGGACACCACTGCACACTCGAGAAGGAGTGAGGCTGTGTCATGGGCACGGCAGCGCTGGCAGGGAGCAGGGTGGAGGCGGCTGGGCCTGGGGTCTGTGTGCCGGGTGGCTGCTCAGCTGTGGTGCTCTGTCCTGGGCCACTAGGGATGCCGCTCACAGGAAGCGTGTCTGTTGGAGGGGGGCTGGAGTAGTTGCTGGAGCAAGTCGATTTTCAGTTCTGAGGGAATGTGCATGTTTTTTAATGAAAAAGAAGGAGAAATGTAGGTCCAGTAGCATTAAAATCTTCTGTGGTCCCCTGTGCCTGGTTTCTAATGTCATTCATCAGTGAAAGGAACCAGGGCTCCCTTGAACCAGGGGTGGGGCGGGGGTACAGGAGGGCCTGAGCATCTTGAGGCCGGAAGGGAAGAAGCGCTCCGTCAGCGTGGGCCAAGAGCAGCTGAAGGGCCTAAATCTGGAGTCATCTGAGCTACAAAGTGGGCACCATGGTTTTCGATTATAACCCGAGATATAAAAGCAGGTGCC
This sequence comes from Spilogale gracilis, assembly GCA_004023965.1. NCBI lineage: Eukaryota > Metazoa > Chordata > Mammalia > Carnivora > Mephitidae > Spilogale > Spilogale gracilis. Next base: position 1,031 of record PITA01022913.1, on the reverse strand, counting down.
CGTGAGTCCGTAACTCCTACAAATGATTGAATACGTGCGAAGTGACAGATCTCCCCTTCAAAAGATTTACAAGTCATTTACGCAGATGTGACCACGAAGAGGGCAGAGCTTAAAATCCCACCTTAAAGGCTGGGCTATACTTGGTGACTTGTATAGGACAGTGTTGACAGGGGTGTGGGGAGAAAGTCAGCTGGGGGTGAAGGAACTGGCAGACAGCACCTGAACAAGCTGATCAGGGTCAGCCTCAGCAGTGATGAGCCGTGCTCATGCCAGGTGCCCTCTGTTGGCTTCCTCCCCTAAACCCATAATCCCAGGCTCATCAGGTGAAACACAAGTAATTGCCAGCTGAGGGACATTCTACAAAATACAGAACAGTACACCTTGAAACTGTCAAGATGGTCAAAAGCAAGGAAAATCTGAGAAGCTGACAGAGCCAAGAAGAGCCTGTGGAATCATGATAATTAAGTTGGATTCTGAAACAAAAATGATGTAGAGAAAGTAATGAAATCTGAATGAAGGATAGACTTTGTTCATAATAACAAGTCAGGGTTAATGTAGGAAAAGTGGCTGATGTGCCATTGGTAAGGGGGGTAGGAGCAGGAGGGGGATACCTGGTCGTGGGTTATCCGTGGGACTCTCCGCCACCTTTCCAGCGTCTCTGTAGAGCTGAAGCTATTCTACAAAAGTCTGTCTCAATTTAAAGAGAAATGAAATGGAAATGGAGGTGAATAGCCAGAATCCCATCGGGGAGTGGTAACACCTTCACAGGCGCAGTTTCCAGAAGTCTTACATAGGCCTGCTTCCATTCGCGTGTGCGCGCGGTGCAGTGCCGGGTTCCGTGTGGGCGCGGGGACGGTGTCAGTGCACCCCCGCTCTCCACGGCCTTGCCGCGCCCGCCCCTGCTGTCCGCCGGCCTCGCCGCGCACCCCCTCCTGCTGTCCGCCGGCCTCGCCGCGCACCCCCTCCTGCTGTCCGCCGGCCTCGCCGCGCACCCCCTCCTGCTGTCCGCCGGCCTCGCCGCGCACCCCCTC
>PITA01022912.1:0-29355 GCA_004023965.1 Spilogale gracilis | reverse complement strand
TTTTTTAAAAAAGTGGATTTTTGATATTGTATAATGAACTGTGCCAACAATTGGAAGAACTGCAGAACCCAGTGAACCAATACTTTCCAAATGACCAATGCATGATGTTATCATATCACATATATGAATAAAAAATCCATTCAAAATGCAAGATAAACCAATGGATTTTAGCGTAGCTACAGAAAATTCATTCATGTGAATTATACAACTCAACTTGAAGAAACTTCCACTTATCAAGTTTTAGTGTAGTATCAAGAATCTGCTCGTTTATCTGAATTGTATGAGGCTGGATTGACCTCATATAATTCAACTAAAACAAATTGCCACAGACTGAATGCAGAAGCAGATATGAGAATGCAGAATTTTTCTATTAAGTCAAGTTTTAAGGAAACCTGCAACTGTGTAAAACAATGCCATTTTTCTGGCTAAAATTTAGTTTGTTTTGGAAAACACGGTTTAGTTATTTTTCATAAAGATATGTCATTTATGTCAACGGGTCATGAGTTTGCAATATATTTTTTAAAATCACGCTTTTTTTATTCATTTAGAAAAATTTTGAACTAAGTTTTACAGATCAAGAGTTGCATGCTCTACTAACTGAGTAGGCCAGGCACCCTTATTTTTGTAGATTAATATATAATTTTATATCTTGTCAGCTTCTTTTTCCTAACAAGATAAATATCAATTGACATAACTTACATAAACAAAAATCTCTTTAGGATCTTCAATAATTTTAAAGAAACTAACAAGTTTGAGAACCACAAGTATAGAGTATTCATTGGTATTTCTTTTTTTTTTCTTTTAAGATTTTATTTAGTTATTTGACAGAGAGAGAGATCACAGGTAGGCAGAGAGGCAGGTAGAGAGAGAGGAGGAAGCAGGCTCCCTGCTGAGCAGAGAGCCCGATGCGGGCCTCGATCCCAGGACCCTGAGATCATGACCTGAGCCGAAGGCAGAGGCTTAGCCCACTGAGCCACCCAGGTGCACCATTGGTATTTCTTAAATGCAGAGGTGTTTTTAGTTCATACTTGGATTTTTTGTTTAAATAATCATTTAATACATATGGTAAAATATAGCCAATCAAATTCAGTCATCACAGGTATCGTTACTTAGGATGAGGCTAAATTTATTTATACAAATGATGAACTGATTTAAGGAAAAATATGAAGTGTTAAAAAAAGAAACCAAGCCCAGAATGAAGTCATTTGCCCCACACAACAGAAAACCAAAACTGTGTTACAATTTCGGCCTCTCCCAGGAATGTGACCTTTTATTTATTTTTTTGTTTTTTTGGTGCCAAAACCAAAACTGAACAGAAATGTGGCTTTTTTTTTTTTTTTAAGTAAGCTCTACAGGCCATGTGGTGCTTGAACCCATGACCAAGAGATCAATAGTGGCATGTCTACAGACTAAGCAAGCCAGGTGCCCCAGGAACATGACCTTTTAAAATTTTATTTATTTATGGGGTGCCTGGGGGGCTCAGTCGGTTAAGTGGCTACCTTCAGCTCGGTCATGATCCGTGGGTCCTGGGGTAGAGACCTGGATCAGGACTGTTCAATGGGAAGCCTGCTTCTTCCTCGCTTGTGCCTACCACTCTGCCTACATGTGCTCTCACTCTGTCTCTCTGGCAAGTAAATTAAAAAAAAAAAGTTATTTATTTGGAGGGGGGAGCAGGGAGAACATGCGCAGAGCAGGTTGCGGGGCACGGGAAGCAGACTCCTCACTGAGCAGGGGACCTGAAGCCGCCCAATCTCCCAACCAGGGGATCATCACCTGGAACTGAAACCAAGGGTTGGACACTTAACCAGCTGAGCCACATAGGCTCATGAACATGACCTTTTAGAAGTCTGAAATGTTCAGGGCGCCTGAGTTGCTCAGTGGTTAAGCCTCCGCCTTCAGCTCATGTCATGATTCCCGAGTCCCGGGATCAAGCTCCCTGCTCGGCAGGAACCCTGCTTCTCCCTCTCTCTCCTCCTGCTTGTGTTCCCTCTCTGGCTTGTTTCTCTCTGTCAAAACAAATGAAATTAAAAAAAAAAAAAAAGTCTAAAATGTTCTTAACAGAACTACTGAAGTAATCTGCATGGTAAAAACCCTGCATTCCTTTCTTCCAAAAAGAAGTTGTCCAGGCCATGCAATCTTTTCTTTTCTTTCCTTTTCTTTTAGAGATTTTATTTGACAGAGAGAAACACAGCCAGAGAGGGAACACAAGCAGGGGGAGTGAGAGAAGGAGAAGCAGGCTTCCCGCCGAGCAGGGAGCCCGATGTGGGGCTCGGTCTCCGGGATCATGACCTGAGCTGAAGGCAGCCGCTTAACCAACTGAGCCACCCAGGCGCCCCTTTGCAATCTTTTCTTTTGCTAATAACTTCCTTGTCCCACCCTCCTTCCTCTAAAAACCTTCCATTTTGGAGCATTCCTCTGAATACCTTTCCCCTTCTTAAGAAGGGCTGCTTCCCAATTCATGAATTGATTTATAAAGCCAATTGAATCTTCAAATTGATTCAGTGGAATTTCGGTATTTAACCAAGGTAAATATTAATACAAAGCTGATTGTGTCCAAGATTCATGAGGCTATGGGGTGCCCAGGTGGCTCAGTCCGTTCGACCCTTGGTATTAGGTCATGTCGGGATCTCAGAGTCAAGAGGTGGAGCCCTTTTGTCTGGCTCTGTGCTCAGTGTGGAGTCTGCTTGAGATTCTCTCCCTCTGCTTCCTATTCTAACGCTCCCCTACTCACATGCATGCTCGCTCTCTCTCGCTCTCTTTCTCTCTTTCAAATAAATAAATACAACTCTTTAAAAAAAATTCATGTGGGGAGCCTGGGTGGCTCAGTGGGTCCTGGGATCGAGGCCCGCATCGGGCTCTCTGCTCAGTGGGGAGCCTGTTTCCTCCTCTCTCTCTGCCTGCCTCTCTGCCTACTTGTGATCTGTGTCTGCCAAATAAATGATCTTTAAAAAAGAAATTTCATGTGGATAGTACCCAAATGACCGGTCTTTGAGAAACCCTCAAACAGTGATGGAGTTTTTGAATAGACACACCTGCCATCATACCTTACTATGTGGGTAATTCATCTGGAAAATGAACTACTGTCTAGGTTAAATGAGCTAATGCACATGCAGTAGAGCTCAGGAGATGTGTTTCCCATCCTCCTCCCAGGGAAAGGTACCTGGTAGGCCAGGGTCATGGAAGCCTGCTGCAATCGGACGTGGGAAGCCCAGATTCCTGACCCAGCTGAGCCACTGACTCACTGACTTGACTCCACCCTCAGGGCCTCAGTGTTCTCATCCGGAAAATGACGGGGTGGGATGTCATCCTTTCCAGAGCCTCCCAGGACTACCAACCGTCCTCTGCTTAAAGGATCCAGCCTCAGCTGCTTTGATTATTGCATCAGAGAATCACAGAACTAGAGCTGGGAAGGACTTTAAGTATGGCTCCCTGGCATGCCCCTGACTAACTTCATAAATGGAGAAATTGAAGCCCAGCGAGGTTGAGAAGTCAAGCCACCTACTTGGCCACATGGGGGAGGGGTGGGGGAAGGGGATGTCTTAGGGTCCAGTGGGGACATACAAATACTACCTCTTCACTTCGATAAATGACAATAGGCATTTGGTGGTTTGGATACCACTCATGCCTTAACAAATACCCTGCAGTTCCACTGGGGGACACAAATCCCACTTCAGCTTGAGAAAAATCGAGGCTGCGGTTGGGAGCGCTGTGTTAACTGGACTGATGGGTTGCTTGGTGTTACTCCCTGAATCCACCTTTGAAAGGTCAGTTCCCCCACCCCAAGGAAGGTAAAGGAGATGAAATCGGCAAGAAGAGGAGAGAAAGGGATGGGGGCTGGAGACTCTGAGAGGGAAGGGGAGCCTTCCCTTCTTCCCATTTCTCCTCCTACCTCCTCCCTCTCCCCTCACCACGCTCTCCTCTGAAAGACAACACACCTCTCTCGGAGGCCAGCTTTCTCTACCCAAAGCCTCCCTGCAGCCTGGGCCAATTCGCAGCCACAAATAGAACCAGAATCCGCTGAAAATAGCTCCTCCCGCTCCTGCTCAGAGTTCCCAAACGCTGGCAGGGAGGACTTGCCCCTGCCCGCCGCGCCCCAAGCAGGGAGCTCAGGTAGAGGGGCACCGCGGCCGGCCGTGGCTGGGGCTCCATGCCGGGATCGCCAGGAGCTTTGGGTCCCAGCAAGCCAATGAAGAAGATCAGTGGAGACGTGGGGAGTTCGCCCAGAGCCTCGTAACCAGCGGGAAGTGGAGCCTGAGTCCGCGTGCTCAGCCTCTCCACTGTACTCCATACCAGGCCACTCGACCAACCAGCTCCAGAGCCCTGCGGCTGTGCGGAGCTCAAGCCGTCCAGACTGCCCTTAGCCAGCTGGGGAAACTGAGACCCAGAGAGAGGAAAAGCACTCAGTAAGCACATAAAGCAGGTGCCTAGGTCTCAGCACAGGGCCCATGGTTTTTGCAGAGGTTGAAGCAAACAGAGACTCCCTTGTTCCTTTTCTGTGGCTGTCCCATGGGGCTTTTTCTTTTTTCTATTTTCTGGTTGTTGTTGTTGTTGTTGTTGTTGTTTTCACATTTCAACCTCCTCCCTTTTCCTCCCAGAGGAGAAATCCCGCCCCAGACACCCGTATGGCAGCCAGGCATCCTGATATTACCTCTTCTTCCCCCTCTGCTCAGGGTGTTTAATGTTCTAGGGGAAGAAAGCAAACAGCAGGGCATAAATCACGGGTGACGCAGGCTGGCTTTCTCCTTCACTAAATATGAAGCAGACGGGACCCAGCAAGGGAGGAGAATTAGCAGGGATTTGCTGGCTCATTTGAATCCAAGGTCCAAAGGCACACATTTCTCCAACCTCTGAGAGTTAGATAAATTTTCTTCTGCCCCAAGATCCCATTTGTTATAAAATAATTCTCCAAAACAGTCTTAACTTCTACAGCGATGACAAGAAAAACTGAAATAAAATTGTGCAAGCTCTGTTGGGGAGGAATTAAGTTATTTAAGAAGTGGTTGAGGGGTATTGGAGCACCTGGCTGGCTCAGTCAGTACAGTGCGAGACTCTTGATCTCAGGGTTGCGGGTTTGAGCCCCGCACTGGGTGTAGAGATGACTTAAAAATAAAATCTTAAAAAAAAAAAAGAGGGGCGCCTGGATGGCTCAGTTGGTTGAGCGACCGCCTTCAGCTCAGGTCATGATCCTGGAGACCCGGGATCGAGCCCCGCGTCGGGCTCTCTCCTCTGCAGGAAGCCTGCTTCTCCCTCTCTCACTCCCCCTGCTTGTGTTCCCTCTTTGGCTGTGTTTCTCTCTGTCAAATAAATAAGATCATTAAAAAAAAAAAAAAGAAAGAAATGGTTAAGGGGTATGACATAGAGTCTCACGTCCTCAGTTCCATTCTGAGCCCTACCACACCTCTACAAAGTCTGTCAAGCTGCCTCAGTTTCCCCAGTGTGTCTGAGAACCAAGGAGTTCAAAGAGTATACACACCCAGTCAACCTCTGTTGCAAATGTACCCCCTTTGTCTAGCGTCATGCCAAGCTCTACAGATGCAAGAGTGACAACAGTGACAAGAGAAAACCAAGCTCTGCCCTCCGGGACTCACAGTCTGTTTGGTTACACAAAGCCAACAGAAGGCCAGGAGAGTGCTCTGATGGAGAAGTCGGATGAACTACCGGCCACAATTATATAGGCAACCGACCCCACACTTACGGGGTGGGGAGGCAGGTAATATTGAAGCAGGGACTGGAAGGAAAGGTAGAAGTTAATCAGACAAGAGCGAAAGGATGAGTCGGGGAGATGGAACAGCACATGCGCAGATCTGAAGACAGAAGAGAACGGACCTATTCTTTGGACCAAGCGATTGGAGTAAGCACAGGTTTATTTGGGCATCTCTCTGTGAGGCAAGCTTACCATTCATACTAAGACCAGAATCTTGTGGAAATTCTATGATTTAATGCTGTGTTAATCATAGAGTACAGGCTGGAACCCATAACGGTTGCATTCTTTCAATATTACGAATTCCTTCTTCAGCACCTCTAGGAAATAATCAGCCCTGTTCCAACAAGTCTCTGGATGTTAACAAATCCTTTTTATTGGATGTATCTGTCTCCCCGAGTCTTATGTTCTTGACTTTTTAAGTTTAAAGTATTCTAGAACCTGACTCACTCCCTCCTCCTTCATCAGGACATATATGACAAAAAGGGGCAGCCGGTATAATCCAGAGGCCTCTATCTTTCTGGGAAATTACAGAATTATACCCAACCAGAGAGAAAAAATAAAGTCCAAATCTCCTCTACCCTGAGCCCAACAACATGGCAGATAGCCAATGAATGCCTTGGTGGGAAATGTGGCTCCAAAGGCAGGAAACAGGATCAGAGATGTCTGTGTGTGTGGAAATGAGCTTTCACTTTCCACCAACGAGGCTCAGAGAAGCTGGGTGACGGCTCGGGTTCCTACAACAGAGAAATGGCCTGCCTGGCCAGGTTTCAAACCAAGTGATTGCCTACAACTTCAGAATTTCCCAAATGTTTCTGGTGAATGATATTACACAGTTATCATCAAAATAAACAGAACCAAATAAACTGGGGGAGATGCTGAGTTCGACAAAGGTATTCAGGTTATTTTCTTTGCTGTTGAACTTCTCAGAGCCTTGAAATGCTGATAGACATAGTGACGTTCTAAGAGGAGGTTAGGGAGTTTTCCGTTTCCAGAAGACATCCGAGTGGAGGACATGTTGTTTCTGGGCAACTCCTGGAATCTGGGTTCCTTGGAATTCACTTTGAAAAATACTGCAATGGTGCACCTGCTGGCTCAGTCAGTTAAGTGTCTGCCTTCAGCTGAGGTCATGATCCCAGGGTCCTGAGATCAAGCCCGGCATCAGGCTCCCTGCTCAACAAGGAAACTGCTTCTCCCTCTCCCGCTCTCCCCTTCTTGTGCTCTCTCTCTGTCAAATAAATTCATTAAAAAAAAATCTTGGGGCGCCTGGGTGGCTCAGTGGGTTAAAGCCTCTGCCTTCGGCTCAGGTCACAATCTCAGGGTCCTGGGATCAAGGCCCGCTTGGGTTCTCTGCTCAGCAAGGAGCCTGCTTCCCCCTCTCTCTCTGCCTGCCTCTCTGCCTACTTGTGATCTCTCTCTCTGCCAAATAAGTAAATAAAATCTTAAAAAAAAAACTTTAAGGGGCACCGGGGTGGCTCAGTTGGTTAAGCATCTGCCTTCGGCTCAGGTCATGATCCCAGAGACCCGGGATCGAGTCCCACATCGGGCTCCCTGCTCGGCGGGAAGCCTGCTTCTCCCTCTCTCGCTCCCCCTGCTTGTGTTCCCTCTCTAGCTGCGTTTCTCTGTCAAATAAATTAAAAAATCTTAAAAAAAAACAAACTTTAAAAAAAGGAAAAATACTGCACTATCCCATGATTTCTGTGGCATGTTATCCTTATATAGAAAGGGAGTCTGATCTATTCTTGAATGACAAAAATAATACAATTTAATAATGAGTGTAATGTCCTTTATTCAAGGGGAAACAATCCATGGGTTGGGAATGCACAGTGTCTCACAGGCAGTGGAGCCCTCTCCCCAAGGGATATTTGGGCAAGAGCAAATTTTATAGAATGTTATAAGCAGCAATATGGAAATAGGGCATGATTGGCTAGGAGGTCAGGGATTTCCCAGTAAGGTTAGCAGGTCCTGTTTCCTAGAGTAAGGGAAGCCAGCTTCAACTGAACTGGAAGACTGTCATTGGTGTAGGTTTCCAAGACAGTTTTGAAATGATTTTCCTTTAAGTGTGGGTTGACTTAGGTTTAGGTTTGTGTTGTGGGCTAGGCCACTGGGGCAGCCTCCATTGTGTGAGTCCCAATACACAAATTTCCTTTATCACTAGATAGTTTGGATGGGTGAATGAATACATAGCTTGACTATTTCCTTGTGTGACCAAGGTATGTGACATCCTCCTCTTCTTTGAGCCTCAGTTTTATCCTCTATAGCAGCAGCCAGCAATTTTTTTTCAGTAAAGGACCAGATAGTAAATATTTTGGGTTTTACAAACTACATACATCATTGTGGCTCCTTTCCTTCCTTCCTTCCTACCTTCCCTCTTCCTTTTAATAATCCCTTAAAATGTGGGGTGCCGGGGTACCTCGGTGGCTCAGTTGGTTGAGCGACTGCCTTAGGCTCAGGTCATGATCCCGGAGACCGGGGATCGAGTCCCACATCGGGCTCCCTGCTCGGTAGGAAGCCTGCTTCTCCCTCTCTCACTCCCCCTGCTTGTGTTCCCCTCTCTGGCTGTGTTTCTCTCTGTCAAATAAATAAAATATTTTTTTAAAAATGTGGGGTGCCTGGGTGTCTCAGTCAATTAAGTGTCTGACTCTTGGTTTCAGCTCAGGTCATGATCTTGGGTTGTGGGATCAAGTCCTACATTGGGCTCCGTGCCCAGAGAGGAGTCTCCTTCTCTCTCTCTCTCCCTCTTCCCTTCCCCCTGCCCACACACATGCTCTCTCCCTCTCTGTGTCTCAAATAAATCCATAAATCTTTTTTTTAAAGATTTTATTTATTTATTTGACAGGGAGAAACGCAGCGAGAGAGGGAACACAAGCAGGTGGAATGAGAGAGGGAGAAGCAGGCTTCCTGCTGAGCAGGGAGCCCGATGTGGGACTCGATCCCAGGTCTCCGGGATCATGACCTGAGCCGAAGGCAGTCGCTTAACCAACTGAGCCACCCAGGCACCCCTAAATCCATAAATCTTAAAAGAAAAATAAAACAGGGGTACCTGGGTGGCTCAGTTGATTGAGCAGCCGACTCTTGATTTCAGCTCAGGTCGTGATCTCAGGGTCACGGGCTCGAGCCTTGCATCGGGCTGTGTGCTCAGTGCAGAGTCGGCTTGACCCTCTCCCTCTACTCCTCCCTGCTCATGCTCTCATTCTCTCAAATAAATAAATAAATGGACTCTTTAAAAAAAATCAAAATGTGAAACCCATTCTTAAGTCTCAGTCCATACAAAAACAGGCTGAGGGGAGAGAGGAGGGCAGAACTGGGCCCTGAGTCATAGTTTACTGACCTCTGCTCAACAGAGCTTAACACCAGGAAGGTAGGAAAAAAATCACCAGGTACTCTCCATTTTGTTTTTTGTCAGTCCTCCTAAACAACCTTAGGAGATGGGCATCGAGTTTCTTCGCCTTTCCAGGGAAAAGCTGATGTCCAGCGTGAGAAGATAAACCTCATTTGCAGAGTCAGTGGCCAGACAAAGTTGAAATGGAGACCTTTGAACGCCAATCCTGAGGGCAAACCCACCACACTCTGATGTTCAGCAGAAAAGATGCCCAACCTATCTTGTAGACCTGTAGAATCTTTGCAATTTCTATAAGAGAAGGGTTGATGAGCAGTAGCTTTGCTGAAGGGAGGGACTCGGTGTTGCATTTGTAAGACATATGGGCCTCGTACACACACTTTTTACTTTGAGTGGATGCTTGGGATGGGGCTGATAGGGAACATGGGATAAGACCTCTAAACCATCCCTCAGATCTATCCCTTACATAGCTATTATGGACCAAGTTCATTATTAACCATTCTTCAGACCCCCATCTCATTGGTCTACAAACTAGTCCTGTAAGTCAAGTAACATGATCTCCGTGAAGGAAGGGAAAGGTGAGGCTCCAGGTTACTTAACCTAGTCACTTATCTGCTCAATGTCTCTCAGGTGATAAATGATGGACTCACAGTCCAATTACAGGGCTCTGGGCCTCGAAGTCAGGGCCTGTTTCAATACACGCTGCTGCTTTGGATCAGTTCCCTGTGCCTGTGTTTGAATGATCAGGGTACTCACAGTCAATTTCTTCCACTGTCACACTTAATTACATAGAGCATTAGGTTGTTTGATAAATGCATCCCATGTTAGTCTTCATTCAGTGTTTATATGGATTGATTTCTTGTGTTTTGTTCACCCAAGTTCAATATCTAAGTCAGGATTGTTTTCGGTCCCTGGCCCAGAAACAGATCCATACAAATATGGGAACTGATTTTTTTTTTAAGATTTTAACTTTTTTTAAAAATTTTTATTTATTTGACAGAGAGAAACACAGCTAGAGAGGGAACACAAGCAGGGGGAGTGAGAGAGGGAGAAGCAGGCTTCCTGCCGATCAGGGAGCCCGATGTGGAACTTGTTCCCGGGTCTCTGGGATCATGACCTGAGCTGAAGGCAGTCGGTCAACCAGCTGAGCCCCCCAGGCGCCCTATTCTCACTATAATCTTAAGATTTTATTTATTTGACAGAGAGAAACACAGCCAGAGAGGGAACACAAGCAGGAGAAGTGAGAGAGGGAGAAGCAGGCTTCCCACTGAACAGGGAGCCCGATGTGGGATTCAATCCAGGGTCTCCGGGATCATGTCCTCAGCCGAAGGCAGTCGCTTAACCAACTGAGCCACCCAGGCGTCCCGGGAACTGATTTTTGTAAAAGCAATTCAATAGAAAAAAAAAATAGAACAGACTTTTAAAAAATGGTGCTGGGGCAATTGATCATCAATAGGCAGAAAAATTAAACAGTGACCTAAACCCTCCACAAAATACAAAAATTAACTCAAAATGGATGAAGGACTTAAATGTAAATCGTAAAACCATAAAATTTTCAGGAAAAAAATGGGGAGAAAATCTTTGAGATCTAAGACCAGGCAAAAAGTTCTTAGACTTGACACTAAAAGCATAAGACCCAAAATGAAAAAGATCAAGAGTCGCATGCTTTTCCGAATGAACCAGCCAGACGCCGCAGAAGTATTCTGTATCTTGACTGTGGTGATGGTTGAACAAATCAGCACATGTGATAAAATTGCAGCGAACTAAGCGCACACACATATACCCAAATGAGTCCATGTGAAACTGGTGAAATCCAAATAAGGTAGATGGGTTGTATCAACATCAATTTCCTGGCTGTCATATTGGACTATAGTTAGATAAGATGTGACCATTAGGGGGGCGCCTGGGGGGCTCAGTTGGTTAAGTGACTGCCTTCGGCTCAGGTCATGATCCTGGAGACCCGGGATCGAGCCCCACATCGGGCTCCCTGCTTGGCGGGAAGCCTGCTTCTCCCTCTCTCACTCCCCCTGCTTGTGTTCCCTCTCTGGCTGTGTTTCTCTCTGTCAAATAAATAAATAAAATCTTTAAAAAAAAAAAGTGACCATTAGGGACAAACGGTGAAGGGCATAGGGAATCTCTGTTGCTATTATTTCTTACAACTGCTTGTAAATTTACAGTTGTCTTAAAATAAGTGTTTGCTTTTTGTTTTCTTGGGTTTTTTTTTTCCCTTGGGTTTTTTAAAAAAATTATTTTGACTGCTTGACCCCAGATGGTTTCTTTCAGTGGAGAAGGTGCATTTACCATTCATTTGTCAATTAAGGTCTCACCATCAGAAAGGTCTATATAGAGGCACCTAGGTGGTTTAGTCATTAAGCTTCTGCCTTCGGCTCAGGTCATCATCCCAAGATCCTGGGATCAAGCCCTGTGTTGGGCTCTCTGCTTGATGGGGAAGCCTGCTTCTCCCTCTCCCACTCCCAATGCTTGTGTTCCTTCTCTCACTGTCTCTCTCTCTCTCTCTCTGTCAAATAAATAAAATATTAAAAGAAAAAGAAATGTCTATATATATCAGGCACTGGGCTAAGTGCTCTCTATAGATTATCTCTTTTAACTAAACCTAACAAGAAGGAAACACTGTTACTACATTTTCATTTGGCAGATGAAGAAATGGAGATTCAGTAGAATAAAGTCATTTGCCCAATCCACGTGGCATTAAGAGCTAGGAATGAATCCGGAGCCCGAGTTCAAGATTCGTACCCTTAAACTCTACGTGACTCCTTTCTTGGTTTAGATGCAACATAACATTGCTCTTTGAGCTAGCCTGACCCAAACCTGGAACAAAAGGCCAGGGGTCTCCGAATAACAATCAGGCAAGACAGTATAGTGGGAAGAACACTAGATCTTTCCACTAGATTCCTCTAGACCATCCTAATTCCAAGACTATGTTTAAGTACCAACACCAGCACTTGCAAGCTGTGTAGCCTTAGGAAAGTCACTCCTGCCTGAGCTTCCTCATCCCCCAATCAGAGCTTGTAATTCTAGCACTGTCAGTGGATCAAATGAAGTAAAGCATTTCAAAGGGCTATGGACACTCCAAAGGGGGGCAGTTATTATTAATAACAGGGCACCATGAAATAAATTCTAAATATAGGCCACTCATGCCTATTTATCTTCTGGCTTGATGGTGAATGTTCTGAGGACATGGGCTGAGTTTTAGCTTTTTATTTGATCCTACCCTCCCTTATAGAGTGCTCATACACATGGTAGATTTCTTTAAGAGTCCTTGTTAACTGCTATATTGGTAGAAATGTGATCAGAATGCAAAAAGAAAAAAAACAAAGTATTGACAGTAAAAATAAGGAACCCTGTGCTTTAACTGTGTTTCTCTTGTAAACTGTGAAAAGAACCGAGAATGGTCTCAGCCAAAAATTGGTCCCTGCATTTCCTGTCTTCTAACCCCAGGTAACTCCTTGTTTTCAACTTTGGAAGTGTGGGTTCTATCTTTTTAGGGGCATGGAAGAATGTCAAAGTCTTTTGAGGTACAACGTGTCCTTGCTATTTATATGAACCAACCAGGGTCTGTGGCTGGTTTTGGGCAAGGTTTTTCCACATAAAGTCAACTTTGCCCCCCCTTTCCCAGTTATGACAACCTTACAAGCTCACAAACAAATTCCTCAGCTTTATTACTAATGCCCATAACATGGACTTTTAAAACTACCTTTCATCTCAACGTCTTAAGCAATGTTGCAAACAGTAATTAAAGTTCAACACCCCGGTGAGGTAGGCATCTATTATTCAACCCATTTTCCAAACAGGTAAACCCAGACTTACAAATTAGAGGCCTGGCCATAGGTTACTAGGGGTTGGAACAGGGAGAGGGTGAAATGAAGAGTTCTAGGCTCCCCAATTCTTGGATTCAGCAAGTGGATAGTAAGATCTAATGAAGATGCCCCCTCAGGGAAAGCATTCTCTAAGGTGGGGTGATGCAGAAGGGGCAGAAAAGAGGAACAGGCCAGATAGAATGACACTCAAAAAAAAGGAAGGAAGAGGGGCTCCTGGCTGGCTCACATGGTGGAGTGTGTGACTCTTGATCTCAGGGTAACAAGTTTCAGCCCTATGTTGGAAGTTGAGCCTACTTAAAAAAAAAAAAAAAAAAAGAAGAAGGGAGAAGAGGGTCTAAAACTACTTGGAAAAGAAAATAAATGTAGTTGATCCATAAATTTGGTTGAAGATAAGAGGAGTGTGATTGAAAAAGTAATATTTTTTTTAAAAAAGTAATTTGTTGGGACACCTGGGGGGCTCAGTCAGTTAAGCATCTGCCTTCAGCTCAGGTCATGAACCCAGGTCCTGGGATCGAGCCCCATGTTGGACCCTCTGCTTGACACAGAGCATGCTTCTCCCTCTCCTTCTGCCTATCACTCCCCCTACTCATGCTTTCTCTCTCTTTCTCTCTCTGACAAGTAAATAAATAAAATCTTGGGGTTTTATTCTAAGATTTTATTTATTTATTTGACAGAGAGAGAGATCACAGGTAGGCAGAGAGGCAGGCAGAGAGAGAGGAGGAAGCAGGTTCCCTGCCGAGCAGAGAGCCCGATGCGGGCCTCGATCCCAGGACCCTGAGATCATGACCTGAGCCGAAGGCCGAGGCTTTAACCCACTGAGCCACCCAGGTGCCCAAAATCTTGTTTGTTTTTTTTTTAAAAAAGGTAATATGTTTACAATGTCTGTTTTTGTAATGGAAGTAGGGAGCATATGATTTTTTTTTACTTTCATATTTTGAAATCATCACTGACTCACAATAAGTTGCAAAACTAGTGCAGAGAGATTCTACAGACTGCCCCAGCCTCCCCAGTGGTAGCATCTCATGCGACTATAGCGCATTTTCAAAAACAAGACATGAACAACACTACATACCTTACTCAGATTGCACCAATTTGAGGAGTATAATATGTTTTAAAATTTTTCTTTCACACAGAAAATACACAAATTTTATGTGTCCAGCCAAATGAAGTTTTACATATGTAATCATTAATATAACCAAGATCTCTATAAAGGTGTAGAATGTTATCATCCCCCAAACTTACCTCATGACCCCTCTAAGTAAACAGCCTCCCCCAGAACCACTTTTTTATCACTATCAAGTAATTCGTCCTATTTTAAACTTTAGGTAAAAAGAATCATACAAGGATGCCTCGGTGGCTCAAAAAAATAAAAATCTTTTATTTATTTATTTGACAGAGAGCATAAGCAAGGGGAGCAGCAGGCAGAGGGAGAGGGAGAAGCAGGCTTCCTGCAGAACTGGGAGCCCGACGTGGGGCTCGATCCCATCATGATCTGAGCGAAGGCAGATGCCTAGCAACTGGACAACCGAGGCACACCCCCACACACACACCAAGCACTCATTTCTGATGGGAGTGTACGTTGGAGAAGAATTTTTGGTAAAGGTAGATGTGAAGCTTTGGGAAATACTCCCAGCAAGGTTTCCAACGTGGTTGTACCGATATAATTTACCCTCCCACCAGCTGTGTGTGAGAGTTCCAGCAGAAGTAAAAAACTGTATGTCATTAAACCCTAAAAAGCAATCCCATGCAAGTCCAATTATGGTCCACCTGTGCTTCCGAATCCTCTTTTCAAAGGATTTTCCTGTTTTGATCCCAAAGTAGAGAGTATCTGAGAAAATTTCAACGGCTATGGGGCAGGAAAGTGGCATCACATATCAGGAAGTTTAGAAACTAGAGTTGTCATTTTCTTGGGTGATTTTGAGCCAGTCATGGCTCCAGGCCTCAGTTCCTCTCTCTGAAAATGAAACAGATGGATGAGACCATTTCTTAAGTTCCTTTTAGCTCCAAAGGCAGTGATTCTAAGATGAAAAAATGTTGATGTTGTAATGTTAAGTTAAGGGTAGAAATAGCTCTTGCTGTAATGGGGAAGATATGCCTGCCCAAAGGCGAAGACTGGAGGAAAATACACAATGCCTATGTTGTTAGGTTGTTGCATATTTATTTACTTTCCATTTTTAGCAGTTTTTTTTTAATTTGTGGCCATAAGAGTTTTAAAATATTTGTCTATACAAGTATATATTTGATATATGAATATAACTTGGTAATTTTTTTTAATTTTTAAGATTTTATTTATTTATTTAACACAGAGAGAGAGAGAGAGAGAGAGAGAGAGAGAGAGAGAGAGACAGTGAGAGAGAGAACACAAGCAGGGGGAGTGAAGTGGGAGAAGCAGGCTTCCCACAGAGCAGGGAGTCCGATGCAGTACTTGATCCCAGGACCCCGGGATCATGACCTGTGCCAAAGGCAGATGCTTAAAGACTGAGCCACCCAGGCACCCTTAACTTAATAATTTTTTAAAGATATATATTTTTTTAAGATTTTATTTATTTATTTGACAGAGAGAAACATAGCCAGAGAGGGAACACAAGCAGGGGGAGTGAGAGAGGGAGAAGCAGGCCTCCCATCGAGCAGGGAGCCCGATGCGGGGCTCGATCCCGGGTCTCTGAGATCATGACCTGAGCCGAAGACAGTCGCCCAACCAACTGAACCACCCAGGCGTCGCGAACTTGGTAATCTTTTAAAGTGATTTTATTTATTTGAGAGCGAGAGAGCATGAGCTTGGGGGAAGGCAGAGAGAGAGAGTGGCTGGGGGGAGAAGCAGACTTCCTGCCTGAGCAGGGTGCCCGATATGGGTCTCCAACTCAGGACCCTGGGATCAAGACCGGAGCCAAAGGCAGACTCTTAACTGATTGAGCCACCCATGCTCCGATATGCCCGTGTATAAACTGAGATATTGCTAAATATGTATCAATTGGCCTGCCTTGGTGCCCTGTCCACTGTGATTTTCTATTGGGGGTAGAGGATTGTGAAAAGGTAAAATGTTGAAAAGGTAAAATGTACTGGGCCTGCTGGCGTTATCGGCAGCAAGGAACAAGGGTTGAGCCCAAGAGAGGTGAATGAGGGCCCTACCAGGATGGGGGGCAGAGCAAGTGTATGGGTAAGGGCCAGAGGATTGAGAAAGTGAGGCATTCATCCAAGTGGTCTCAGGGACTGTCAGGGCGCATCAGTGGGGGAAACCGAGCCTGGGGCAGCAGGAGGCAGAGGTGTATTATGACCCACGACTGTAGCCAGTTGTGGAAAGGCAAGGCGGCAAGAGAAAGGGAGACAGCCTGTTCTCCAGGGCCCTCTCACTGTCTCTGCAAAGCTTTGCTTTGTGCCTTGTCCCCGGCAGGCCCCCCCGAGAGAGCACTTCATGCCCACGTGGAGGTGGGGATTTGTCGGGGTCCTGCCACATCAGTCAGGATCACAGGGTCTCAGCTAAGGCAGGGCAGCCTTCCCAGTTTGCCTGGTAACATCTTGATGAAGTTCCCAAGGCCTAAGGTCAGCCTGTGACAGCTCCTCCGGGTAGCGGTTTCATCGTGGGCCGCTCTTGTGGCTCACCTGCGCGTGCAGCTGTCAGGCTGCTGGCTCGGCCAGGAAAGGCCTGGGACACACTGGGCTTCAAGAGCCTTTTTGACTTTCAGTCCCTGAGCGCATTTGCTTCTGTGCGGGTCCCCAATCAGCAGGCAGGAGGCTCATGGAAGGGCATGAAACTGACTTTTGTTGATGTCCTACATGCTGCCTAAAAAGCGGGAAGCCTTCAATCTAAATCCTGGACTCGCTAAAATCTTTGACTTGTGCTGGGTTTCCCCAGAATTAGAGTCTGAGATAAAGGCTTCTGTGTGCATGGTTTATTTAGGACGCAGCCCCAGGGAGCAGGAGTGAAGGGCAAGCAAGGAGCGAGGGCCAGAACAAGGGTGAATCATGAGTTTCCCTCGGGATCTTTGGAAGTGCCTGAAGAAATACATCTCAGGAGCATCTACTCCAAGAACAAAGGGGGAAGCGTTTAAAGATTTTATTTTTATTTTATTTTATTTTATTTTATTTATTTTAAAGATTTTATTTATTTGACAGAGAGAAACACAGCCAGAGAGGGAACACAAGCAGGGGGAGTGAGAGAGGGAGAAGCAGGCTTCCCGCGGAGCAGGGAGCCCGATGTGGGACTCGATCCCGGGTCTCCGGGATCATGACCTGAGCCGAAGGCAGTCGCCTAACCAGCTGAGCCACCCAGGCGCCCCTTATTTTATTTTTATTTTACTTTATTTTACTTTATTTTATTTTATTATTTTTTTAAGTAGGCTCCATGCCCAGTGTGGAGCCCAACGAAGGTCCTGAACTCAGAGACCAAGACCTGAGCAGAGATCAAGACCAGAGCTGAGTTCAAGAGTTGGATGCTTACTCAACTGAGCCACCCAGGCAACCCAGAAAGACTTTGTTTTTAAGTAACTTCTACACCGAATGTGGGGTTCAGACTTACAACTCTGAGATCAAGCATCTCATGCTCCATTGACAGAGCCATCAGCTCCCATTCCCATTGGGGCATTAATATCTCATGCTTCCAGGTTATACATCGTGAGTCCTGAGCCTGATAAGTACCCCCCACACATCCCTTGTGGCAGAAGGGAGAGAGGTGACCTGACAGCATCTATTACCGGTCAGAATAAAAGGTGAACCCAAGGAGGCGCCTGGGGGGCTCAGTCGTTAAGTGTCTGCCTGGCTCAGGTCATGATCCCAGAGTCCCGGGATCGAGCCCCACATCAGGCTCCCTGCTCAAAGGGAAGCCTCCTTCTCCCTCTCTCACTACCCCCTGCTTGTCTTCCTCTCTAGCTGTGTTTCTGCCAAATAAATAAAATCTTTTTTTTTTAATTTAAAAAAAATAAAAGAAAAGGTGAGCCCAGGAGGACCTGAAGTACGCAGAGATATCTGATCTAGTGTACAGATATACAAACATTCCCCCCCCCCACCATCACACATGGGCCCTCTGTCAATCACCTGCTGTGGACACCTTTCCTTCTTGCCTGCTCAGCACCTATCCTCTCTTTTCTGGCAGCAGCACCCCTATTTGGGGATTGGAAAACCAAGCCTCCCCCACTTTCGGTCCTTGTGATTGGGTGAAGGGGACCTCCCCACCTCCCGACACCTTCAACTCCCAAGCTTGGTGGAGTCCCAGGTCTGGCCAATCAGCAGTCAGTTCCTCCCCTCTAGCTAGAATGATTGGTTCAGTGCTCAGATCTTCATCTGGGTATCTACACGGCTGTGTACCGGGCAGGTGATTCTATGCCAAGTTCCAGGGGCGGGACTTGAAGGGCTTAAGCCAACCAGCACACCCATTCCACTGGATGTAGATGCTCATTTCAGGGTCGGCTCGTGACCAAGGCGGCCCAGCCAGGCCGACACAGGGGGCTCAGGCTTGGAATGCAGGAGCAGATATGTTCTTTTAGACACTAAAGTGAGTAAGAAAGCCCTGGTGCCAACTGCTGCGGGACGTCGTTCTGGGACCCTGAGGTCCCAGTACCAATTCTCACTGTATATAGGAAAGCAAAAACACAGAAAATACTGGTCCCTGAGGATGAGGACATGCGCGACTTGTTGAGTCGACCAAGCCTGAAACTCATCTTACTTCTGATGTCCAGTTACGGGAGCCCCATGCTCGCCTTCATTGCCAACTCAGGCTAAGGTGGCTGTCCCATTACTTGCACCTGAGTGCAACCCTAACCAAGACCTCGACTTCAGCACAAAAGAAAACCACCAGTTCACGCAGCAGAGTCCCAAGGTGGACACGCTCTAAATAAACCCTGAGCCCCACTTAACAGATGAGAAAAAAAAAGGACTCAAGGAAGTGAAAACACTAACCCAGTAGCTCTCAAGTGGGAGCCACATCCCCTCCCTCCCCCCGCCCATGGAACACTTGCTAATGTCTAGAGACATTTTTGGTTGCCACAACCGGGACAAGAGGAAGGTGTGCCACCGGCATGGAGTAGGTAGAGGTCAGGAATGCTGCTCAACATCTTACAGAGCAGCCCCCGGCAAAGACTTATCTGGGCCAAATGCCAGTAGTGCTGACGTGAGTGACCCTGGGCCACTCGGATTCTAGCCTCCGAATCACACCCAAGTCGGCTACTGAATGCCCCTGAACTCACTCTAGGCACGCAGCGCAGCCCAGCCCTGGCCTCAGGCAGGAGTGCCGCACCTAAGACCCAGGAAAGCTGGGGGGGGGGGGCGCCTGAGAGCCAGAGGAGAATGGAGCCCAGTCACTTCGCAGGCACCAGGATCTTGTGCAAACTTTGCCCTCAGTGAAGTGCATTCCAGGGTGAGCTCCTTGCAGATTCTTGCATAATCCCCTTGCCCCGGGGGGCCCCATGATTCAGGGGACCTGGGGAGGTCTGTGGCTCCATGCCCAGGGTCTCAACTCCATTCCTACCTGTTTGCCTGGCACTTGTTGTACAAAATTGGAAATTAATAATTCATCTGGCAGGATGAATAATTCAACAGCGGGGACGAAGGGCCGCCAGCGATGATTGTCATCATAGAAACAGCCCGTGTCGCCTTCTAAAAGAAGAGGGATTCTACAGCTGGGCTGGTATCTGGACCAAAATGATGCTAATACTGAACAGTTTAAACAAGCCTTCCTTTGGGGCACGGTAGTTGATGAGGACATTGGGGCCACCAGAAAGGAATTGGGGACCCTATCCTCCTCCCCATGTGACTTCCAGCCTCTCAAATCTTCACAGCTCATTAGAGTTCAGCTTAATTGTCACCTATCCCAGGAAACTTTCCCTGATATCCCTCCCCAACTGAAGCTGAGCATTTATTTAGTTATCTATCTATTTATTTATTTAGAAAGTTTCTTTCTTCCTGATCCCCGTGTTAGTCACTTGCCCTGAACAGTGCTGACCCCATAGCCTCCCACTAAGCCATATTTCTGCTACCAGAGATTCTTGGGCTGTCGTTTCCAGCTAGAAGGAGATGAAAGGCTTAGCAGAGAGCTGGTGTGAATGATTCTTAGCATTTGGGGGATCTTGTTCTTTTGAGGATCAGAAGAGAGCAAGTCTCACTAGTGAAAACAAAACAAAAAATCTGCAAGCAATTCAGGGGATACATAGATCCTGGGAGCCCCTCCATGGACCCATCTTTAGAATTTCTGCCTCAAAGGGAGTGATCTCTTAGGGAGAGGTCTACAATTGTCCAGGATTTGGAAAACAGCTCAATCCCTCAGCTTTGCATTTCCTGAAATAGCCCTGTTTCAGGCACTACTCTAAGTGAATAAACAGCAAGGAACTATTAGATACTTGTTCGGTAACCCTGGCCCATCTCGGTGCCATGTTTTCTTTACTTGGAATTGGAAGAGTTGATCTAGATTATCTGGGTGCCTTGATTCAATAATTTCTTCTGCAAATACGTGCTTCTTTTTATTTATTTATTTTAAAAAGATTTTATTTATTTATCTGACAGAGAGAAACACAGCCAGAGAAGGAACACAAGCAGGGGGAGTGAGAGAGGGAGAAGCAGGCTTCCAGCCGAGCAGGGAGCCTGATGCGGGGCTCGATCCCCGGTTTCCGGGATCATGACCCCAGCCAAAGGCAGTCGCCCAACCAACTGAGCCACCCAGGTGACCCAAATACGTGCTTTTAAAGATTCATTTTAAGTAAGCCCTGCACCCAACACGGGGCTTGAACTTACAGCCCAAAGATCAAAAGTTACATGTTCCACTGACTCAGCCAGCCAGGCACCCTTCCTTCTGCAAATATGTTTTTTGCAAATAAGATTTCATTTATTTACTTCACAGAGAGGGAGAAGCAGGCTCCCCGCTGAGCAAGGAGCCAGATGCGGGCCTCAATCCCAGGACTCTGGGATCATGACTGGAGCTTACTGACTGAGCTACCCAGGCACCCATCCTTCCACAGGTATTTATTGCAGTCTGTCAGGAGCAAGTTACCAAGCTAAGAACTGGGGATGAGGTTGGGAAACAAAACAGAGGAGGTCCCTAATTTGTCAGAATGCATAGTCAAATGAGGGAGGCGGTTACTGATTTAAAAAAATCACACAAGAAATAAAAGATGTGGGGCGCCTGGGTGACTCAGTTGGTTAAGCGACTGCCTTTGGCTCGGGTCATGATCCCGGAGACTCGAGATCGAGCCCCACATGGGGCTCCCTGCTCGGTGGGAAGCCTGCTTCTCCCTCTCTCACTCCCCCTGTTTGTGTTCCCTCTCTCGCTGTGTTTCTCTCTGTCAAATAAATAAAATCTTTTAAACAAAAAAGAAAAAGAAATAAAAGATGATGAAATGTGATCAGTGCTACACAAGGGAAGTGCAGGGAACCAGCTAGGAATGTGTATTGTCAGGGAATAATTATAACCTGGCTGCAGTCTGGAGTCCTCTGAGGTCTCTGCAGCTTGCAAACATGAGAAGGTTAGGGTTTCCCTCTTTTTGTGATGATCAAGGCATATATCTTCTAGAAACTTCCTTTTCATGCTCTCCCTAGGAAACCTAAAGAGCTGGCAATATTCCATTGCATTCAAACCCCAGCTTCCATGGTTAAGAACATTAAGTACCAACCTCTCCCATCTCCAAGTAGCTGAAACTCCTTCCTCTCAGGTCCTATAGGAAAAGCACAACATGCTACCAGATAAAAATTGTTTAGTCTTAAAGCAGCAAAGATCTCCCTGCCCCAGCCCCCTCTGCAATTTAAACCATGTCCCAGCCTTTGAGGAATTATGTCTACCTCCTGGCTTTGTGGTTCCATCGTCTTATACCGATGATTACGGAGAAGCCCGGACATGCCAACGGCCACTTGGATGGGTGGTCTGAGTGCAGAGTCACCAGGCTGCATGGGGCAGACAGAGCTACCCTTTCATCTTCTTGGGTGGAGTTTTAGGTTGGAGCCTGCACAGAAATTGTGGTTCCGGTGCCCAGTCTGCCACCCCCAGTACTATAAGCAGTCCGCTTCCCCTCCTTGGGCCCCAGTCTCCTTATCCATAAAATAAGAGATTTAGACTACATGTTTGATGAGATTCTTTCTTTGACTTCGGGGTTCTCTAACCTCTTCTTTCAAAAATGTGTTATCTGAGACATTTTCTCCCCATCTTTTCGACTGTTGTTCACAGACCAGTGACAGAAGGCAAGGACAACCACTCTTTGTAAATTATAATGAGTGGATAATTAGCTGCCTTCGAATTAGTCCTCCTCCTGGAAGCCAGGAGGCTTAGTTTCTAAGTTGTTTATCATTATCACCATTTAACACTGTTTTCTTACCAAAACCCAGAGGTATAGAGGAGAATGACAAGCAGATGTTTTGTTATTAGGGGCCCTGGGGGATGATTTGAGACTTTCACTGCGATGCTTATTCTCTAGATTCTTCTCGAGTCAGCAGAAGCTTTGATGAACTCAACAGAGGGCAGGGGATTGGACAGGCACAGAGAGGACTATTGAGAGAAAGCCCGTTTTAACAGAAAGCTGCCGGGGACAGCAGTTCCTGGCTGGGGACAGCGTGGATTATGAAATTAGTATTTTAATGTAACACTTTGCAAAGAGATTTCACTGCCATTGTTTCATTTTCTTTTTTTTTTTACTTTAAATTTATTTTATTTTTTCAGTGTTCCAAGATTCATTGCCCATGCCCCACACCCAGTGCTCCACGCAATAGGTGTCCCCAGTACCCACCACCAGGCTCTCCCATCCCCCCGCTCCCCTCCAAGTCCCTCAGTTTGTTTCTGTGTCCAAAGTCTCTCATGTTTCCTTTGTCTCCCCGAATTACCCTACTTCCCATTTCCCAGGAAAATTGCTACTGCCTGAGTTCAAACCACTATCATTGACCATGTGAAACTCTCCCATGGTGTAGCCTCCCTGGCTGTGGTTCTGCCTGGAAAAATGGCCACCCCAAATCTATAGAGGCAGAAAGTACATTAATGGTTGCCCGTGGCTGGGGAGGAGTGCTCGTTCCAACGTCCTTGAATCAGAGCTGGACTTACAGCTTGCTTTGAACAGTAGGATGTGGAGGAAATGATGCATGAGTTCCAGAACCCAGGCCTCAAGAGATCTGGCAACTCCCACCGTTACAGCTAGAGGTCCAGTCACCATGTAAAGAAGCTTGGGCTAAGACTGAGGGCTGTCAAGCTGGGTGCCACTGACATTTGGGGCCAGACAGTTCCTATGGTGGTGGTGGGCTATGTGATGCACCGGTGGATGTTAGCAGCACCTTTGCCTCTACCCTCTAGATGCTCTAGTTGCGACAAGCAAAGTGTCTCGAAACATTCCCATGCATCTCCTGTGGGAGAAAATCACTCCTGCTTGAAAACCACTGGGCTGGACTGCTGAAGAATGAGAGACCACGTGGTGAGAAAGGCCCAGCCAGCCAGCCACCGGCTGCTCCAGCGGCCCCGCCAGACACAGGCGGGAAAGCGTCCTGGCTACTCCACCCTCAGTGAACAGGAACCGAGTGAGACCCTGAGCTGCCGGCAGGTGAAGCGGAAGAACTGAGCCCAGTCAATCCACAGAATCACGGGAAATAAGATTGTTGTAATACATTGTTGTAAGCCTCGGAGTTTTGGAGTCATGGGTTTTATAGCAACAGATAACTGCAATACAGGCCTATCTCCATTCTTGTTGCCATTCATTCTCCGCACTTTGAAGGCTGTTAGAGGTGCCTTTCTAAAATATACTTGTGGCGGCTCCTGGGTGGCTCAGTCTGTGGGTTCAGGTCATGATCCTAGGGTCTTGGGATCGAGCCCCGCATCGGGCTCCCTGCTCACTGAGGAGCCTGCTTCTCCCTCTCTCACTCCCCCTGCTTGTGTTCCCTCTCTCGCTTTCTCTCTATAAAATAAATAAATAAAATATTTAAAAAAAATAACCAGGTATAAATCTCACACTGTGTAAATCTACCTCAAACCATGTTACATTTCATGCTTTATTCATACTTTTTAAAAAAGATTGTTTTAAAGATTTTATTTATTTATTTGACAGAGAGAAACACAGCCAGAGAGGGAACACAGGCAGGGGGAGTGAGAGAGGGAGAAGAAGGCTTCCCGCCCAGCAGGGAGCCCGATGCAGGGTTCGATCCCGGGACTCCGGGAACATGACCTGAGCCAAAGGCAGATGCTTAACAACTGAGCCCCTGAGGCACCCCTAAAATATTTTATTTTTAAGTAATCTCAACACCCGCAGGGCTCTAACTCACAACCCAAGATCAAGAGTCACACGCTCTGCTGACTGAGCCAGCCAGTGCTCCCTGTCTTATTCAAACTTCTGACAAGACTGTGAAAACCTCAAAAGCTAGAACTGAGTTTCTTGTTGCTTTGTTGACTGTCCCTGGGACATCATAGGTCCTCCATAAATATTTGCTGCATGGACATAGTAGGTCGAACAAGTTTTACCATCTCCATTATGTGGATAGGGAAATGCGAAATCAGAAAAGTTAAGCAGCTTGTCCAACGTTGCCCAGCGCATAGGGGACACAAACTAGGTCTTCCAGCCCCACCACCGACCTATTTCCTACTCTTCTTACCCCGCTTTACTCCTGAACACGGGTGGTCTAGTTAAAGAACACCAGTTGGTGCACACGCAGAGTGTACACAAGCTGACTTCTCAGCACTACGCTCTGACTTGGAAGGCCAGCAGCTTGCAGGCTTGAGCAGTTAACAAGCAACCTCATTCTTCTTGTCCCAGAGCGTGCCAGTCATAATCTTCAAAACTACCTAAATGAAGTAGACATGAGAAGGACTCTGCATCTAGAAGTTGTATAGAACAGAAGCCCAGCTCAAAATGGCTGAGAAAACAGGAATGAGAAAAGTCTGGTGAATCTGGATTCAGGTGCACCTGGATCCAGGGATCAAATGACATCATCAGGCTCTTTCATCTTTCCCTTCCCCTGCTTGACATTTCTTTTCCCAGCTCTGCTTCCTTTGTGTGGTTTCATTCTTAAGTTCCAGGTAGTGGCCTCTGGCATCTCTAGGCTTAGCTCTTTCTTACTGCCATCAATTTCATCAGAAAGAGAGTTTTCTGTCACTTTGACTCCAAAAAAGATCCCAGAATTAGGTATTATTGGAGAGGTGTGGATCATGTATCCTGAGCCAATCACTATGTCTGCGGGTTTGGAAAATGCCAGTTAGCCAGGCTCATCTGAGATGGGTCTGATGGCCAGCTTCTGAAATGGCCCTCAGTGACCTTGCCTTCTGCTATTCATACCCTTATATGGTCCTCCTCCTACACAAAACCAACGCTGCCCTATGTGACCAAAAGAAATACTGCTGAAGTGATGTCATGTGACTTCCCAGGCTAGGTCACACTGGTGTGGCTCCTTCTTTTTCTTTCTTTCTTTCTTTTTTTAAGATTTTATTTACTTATTTATTTGAAAGCGAGAGAGTGAGAGAGCACGTGTAAGTGGGGAAAGGGACAGAGAGAGAGGGAGAGAGAGAATCTCAAGCAGACTCCCTACAGAGTGTGGAGCTTGATGAAGGGCTTGAATCCAGAGCTCTGAGATCATGATCTGAGCTGAAATCAAGAGTTGGACACTTAACTGACCACACCGCCCAAGCGCCCCAAGGAGAGAGAGACTCTTAAGCAGCCTCCACACCCAGCGTGAGCCTTACACAGAGCTGAATCTCACAACCTTGAGATCGTGACCTGAGCCAAAATCACCAACTGAGCACTCAGGTGCCCCCGTATTTTATTCTTTTTGAAGCTATTGTAAATACAAGTGTTTTCTTAATTTCCTTGGGACTCAAACTGACAATCCTGAGATTGAGTCATGTGCTCTTCTGACTGAGCCAGCCAGGCACCCCATGATTATTATGGCCTTAAGTCATTGAGTTTTGGGGTCATTTGCTGTACAGCAGGACATAACTAGCACAATTACTTATCGCTCCACTCTGGGTAAGGAATCAGTCCTATTCCGTGTGGACTGCAGTGGAAGGAATAATGCCCTGAGGAGTAGTCATCAAGTCGCTCTTAGTGGGAAGGTGAACAGAGAGAATGAACACTGAGTGTGCCACACAACAGCTCACCCAACAACGGGCTCTCCATGGGCACATACCTGCTGGAAGAGTGAAACACGCAGATGGTACTGATTCATTTCAGGTGGCTCTGAGTGTCTGGGCTAGGGGCATTCGGTTTTCCAGCTCCAACTACTGACAGTTTTTCTCCCAAGTTATCCCTAGACTTGATTGGTGATGGGAAACATAGACAACTCACCTTCATCATCTACACAAATATTTGTTCTTAAAGTAAGCTATTTGTTGTTTTTCTTTTATTTTTTTTTAAGATTTCATTTATTTATTTGGCACAGATAGAGAGACATTGAGAGAGGGAATACAAGTGGGGGTGGAGGGGAGAGAAGCTGGCATCTCGTGGAGCAGGGACCCCGACTTGAGACTCTATCCCAGGACCATGGGATCACAACCCAAGCTGAAGGCAGACACCCAGTGATTGAGCCACCCAGGTGCCCCTGTTGTTTTTCTTTTAATTTAGAGAATCGAAGCCCCCAAATTCCTTCATATTGTGTGACTAAGGTATGGTTTAAGGCTTTTTCTGTTAAAATTGTTTTCTAATTTAGTTTCAATTGGATATGTTGGCTTAGACAAAGATGTCTCCTTTGAAAGTTCACATTCCTTATTAATCTTTTCTGGCAAAGAAGAGAAAACAGAGATAAAGGAAATATAAGGGGAAACGCTTCAAAGGATAGGGACTCTCCTTCTTTCCTTCCTTCCTTCCGTCCTTCCTTCCTTCCTGTCCCATAAATTTCTTGAGCACCTATCATGTGCCCAGCATTTTCTGTACCATCTCATCAAACCTCCTGATGATGATGAAGTAGGTATCAATGACCCCTTTTAACAGCTGAGGAAACTGAAACACATTTGGAAAAGTTAGTTGTCATATTGACTGGTCTTTTTGTAGTTCTGTTGTTTATTATTTTTTAAGATTTTATTTATTTATTTGACAGAGAGAAACACAGCCAGAGAGGAAACACAAGCAGGGAGAGTGAGAGAGGGAGAATCAGGCCTCCCATGGAGCAGGGACCCCAATGCGGGGCTCAATCCCTGGACTCCAGGTTCATGACCCGAGCCGAAGGCAGTCACCCAACGACTGAGCCACCCAGGCACCCCTACAGTTCTGTTATTTAGCTCCAAAATCTTGGTGATATTAATATCCATTAGGAAAGATGAAACCCACCCATACATTTTGCCAGAAGTCTTATTTAAAATTTTCTCTGCGCCAAAGGCTGCTACTCATGATTTCCTTCCATCGAATCACCAAGATACAGATTATATTTCCTGTGTGCCCAATGTGTGTGGGGCCACAGGGAAAAAACATGGCGTTTCTGGTACCTTTTCTCCCCTTTCTGTTACCAGACCGAAGTCGGTCTACTCCCCGGTGAGTTATAAGCCAGAGACTACATCCGAGGGAGTTGTCATACACATCATCTTTATTTGTACAAATAAGGAGATTATGGGGAATAATTTCCAAAACCGTGACTCTCCAAACAAAAGAGAAAGCAGGGTCCTTTGATTAGGGCTTGGGATGAATAAGAGATAAAGACTCAAAAACCATGCCAGGATGCCTGGGTGGCTCAGTTGGTTAAGTGTCTGCCTTCTATGATCTCAGGGTCCTGGGACTGGGTCCATGTTGGGCACCCTGCTCAGCAGGGATCAAAAGGAGATTTCAACATTACAACCAGGCTAAGGTAACTATTGGTCACTTCTGGCACTTTTTGATTGCTGATTTCTGCAGCATTTTCCTCAAATGTTTCTTTTTCTGTTCTGGCAGTTTGTTAGTTTGTTTCTAAATGTAAGGTAGACAGGCAGCAACAGCTAGGAGTTTATTTATTTATTTATTTATAATTATTTTTTAAAAATATTTAATTTATTTATTTGACAGAAACACAGCCAGAGAGGGAACACAAGCAGGGGGAGTGAGAGAGGGAGAATCAGGCTTCCCGTCAAGCAGGGAGCTGGATGCAGGGCTCCATCCCAGGATTCCGGGATCATGACCTGAGCCAAAGGCAGATGCTCAACTACTGAGCCACCCAGGTACCCCAGCAGCTCGGAGTTTAGTTCCTAAAAGATAAGATGGACAGTGAAGCAGAAGCTTCTACTAGAAATTTCCTGAGTTCCTGGGTCAGGCTGGTGACACTCCATATCAGTAGATGATCAGCCTTGCCTGAAAAATGACTGCAATTAAGGGAAGGACCCACTCTTTTGGCAGTTTGCAGCATTTGGCCATAGAATTCTTCCTGGACTTGAGACTCCCCCCCAAACTTGTTTCATGGACTCGGTAGAGAGGTTATGAGGGCAAACTCTGTAGCTCAACAAAGCTGGGTTCAAATCACCGTCCATTAACTTACAAGCTTTATGAGCCTGGTTTAGTCTCGAAACCTCTCTATAAAATGGGATAATAGCTTTTATCTCTTACAATTTTTTTTCTCTTACAATTTTTTTTTAAGATTTTATTTTTAAGTAATCTCTACACCCAACATGGGCCTCAGACTTATGACCCAAGATCAAGAGTCATATGCCCTACCAACTGAGCCAGCCAGGCATTCCTTGTAATTCTTTTTTTTTTTTTAAGATTTTATGTATTTATTTGATAGAGGGAGAGAGCACAAGCAAGGGGAGCAGGAGGTGGAGGGAAAGGGAGAAGCAGGCTCCCTGCTGAGCAAGGAGCTCAATGTGGGGCTTGATTCCAGGATCCTAGGATCATGACCTGAGCAGAAGGCAGATTTTTAACCTGATTGAGTCACCCAGGCACCTCTCTGTTGTTTTTTTTTTAAGGTTTTATTTATTTATTTGAGAGAGAGGGAGAGAGAGAGAATGCATACACATGACACACAAATACACACACACACTCATGAGTTGGGGGAGAGGCAGAGGGAAAGGGAGATGCAGACTCCCCGCTGAGGAGGGGTGCCCAACATGGACCCAATCCCAGGACCTTCAGATTATGACGTGACCAGAAGGCAGACGCTTAACCAACCAAGCCACCGAGGCATCCTGGCAGTGGTGATTTTTGAGTCCTTACTGCTAAGCATGGAGATGAAGCCAGAGTTGTATACTTTTAACCAGCTTTCTGTGATGATTCTGTTTCCCAAGAATACCAACCCTATACCATCTAAGACATTCTGTGGAAAATTTGCATTTTGCTTTTAAGATAGCTATACCACATGGGGGCTCAGCCTCCACAGCCCAGCCAGGAGCCTGCTTCTCCCTCTGCCTGCCGCTCTCTCTCTGTCAAATGAATAAAATCTTTTTTTTTTTTTAAGATTTTATTTATTTATTTGATAGAGAGAGACACAGCCAGAGAGGGAACACAAGCAGGGGGAGTGGAAGAGGGAAGCAGGCTTCCCGTGGAGCAGGGAGCCCAATGTGGGGCTTGATCTCCGGACTCCAGGATCATGACCTGAGCTGAAGGCAGTCACTCAACCAACTGAGCCACCCAGGCGCCCCATGA
>PITA01022911.1:0-29350 GCA_004023965.1 Spilogale gracilis | reverse complement strand
GGGACTCTGGGATCAGGACCTGAGCCAAAGGCAGATGACTAAGGACTGAGCCCCCCAGGCGCCCCCCATTCTGCTCCTTTTTAAGCCCTGCAGACACTGTTATCTTCCACAGTTTCTCAGACAACTCACGTATTTATTTGTACCCTCCCTGCACCTCGGGATCTTCCGGCTACGATCACTCTCCCTTTGCCCAAGGGACAGTCTTTAAAACTCTATTCAGTGTGGGTCTGCTGGTGGCAAAATTCTGTCTTTTGTTTTTTTTCAAAGCCAACTTTTAGGGACGCCGAGTGGCTTGGTTGGTGAAGCACCTACCTTCATCTCAGGTCACGATCCCGGGGTCCTGGGATCAAGTCCTACATTGGGCTTCCTATTCGGCGGGAAGCCCGCTTCTTCCTCTTCCCTACCTGCTTGTGCGCATGTGCTCTCTCTAATAAATGAATAAAATCTTTGAAAAAATAAAAAAGCACGACCTTTATAATTGAAGAGTGACTGACGTGCCCGTGATGCCAGGCCCCCGGGTCACTATGGCCTCTGCCCCCGGGGGCTCTAACACCAGTGGCTGTCCTGCCTGGTCTCGGAACAGCATCAGTGGGGTCACACGGTGTCCTTCCCGCACCACACGCACAGCTCCACTGGCCTCACCGCAGAGGCAGCCACGCCCTCGATCCCGCGGCACAGGCTGGCCTCGGCCTACGGAGTCACTGTTCTGTCGGGGAGGGGTGCACACGGGTTGCTAGGCCACTGGGGTGCGCATGCTCGCTTGGGTGTGAGGTCCTGCACCGGCTCCTACCCCGCACACATCTTAGCTCGCACCCTGGATATTGAGCGTCTTTTCAAACTTCTCGGCTGCGGCATCTCGTGGTGGCTTGGATTTGACTGGTGAGAGGAGCCCTTTACAGATGTTCACGGGCCACTTGTAGGTCTTCTGGCTACGTGCCTGCTCATGGGCTCCCAGGAGAAAAATTCCATCGATCATTATGTTATTGTGTTATCCCGTAGCAAGGTTGACCAGGTTATAACTCTGGTTTCTAAAAATGGTCAGAATGACTTCCCTCCTCCATCCATCTGGTCCATTTAAACACGATGCTGTGTGTTTACCTGATGGGTGCTAGGGAACCTCACAACCTTCCTGATCCTGGGTGCATGTCCTCCGTTGGCTAAGGGACGACCACCACTGATCACCCCCTCCCACTCGCACTTCGGCATCCGGGCTGAAAAACCTCTGCAATGCCAAGGTGGGGAAGAGAACGTCTTCATTCCCCCAGAAGCCTCGTGGTGATCCCCGCACGTGCTGCCCCACAGGTTTGGGGACACGTTGTGGATGGAGGTGTAGGACTGCTCCCCTGTGCGCATCTAACTGACCCAGAATGGCCACGGACCACAGCACCTTCCTCCCTGCGCTGGTCTGCCCGCCCATCCCCCGAGCCCTGCTTCCACAGTGTCCTCCAAAGTCGTTCAAGGTCTTTAAGATGGTCCTTGCTATTCTTGGCCCTTTGCATTTTCAAATAGAATCCAGAACAAGCTTGTCAATTTCCACCAAAACTCCGCTTGGATTTCGGCAGGAAGAGCACCGAGTCTACCCCGGAGGAAAGAACGGGTACCGTGAAGCTTCCACTGTTTCTGGGTGTTCGTCAACAGCTTCACCTAGCTCTCCGTCCAGGTATCTTTGGTTAGACTTCTACCTCACCCGAGGGTGTGAACGGCTATACTAAGTAAGGGATCCTTGCTGATCTTCCCTGGTAACTAGGATCAAGTGTGGCCAACAAACTCGCTGACTTTACTCACTGCTTTGGACAGCTTGCTTAAGGGTTCCTCTGGATTCTCTTCAGACCTGAATCTCTGCAAATAATGACAGATTTCCTTCCAGATTTTCAAGACTTACATCTTTACATCTCCTTCTCTGGCCAGGCTCCGTGGTGTCAGAACAGGAGACGGGCCGAGCTACAAGCCCTGTCTCAAGCTCACCTCGGGGACAGAGTGGCCGATACCTCTCAGGGAGCAGGGAGCTGTCACAGAGTTCTCAGCTGATTAAGGACGACTTTCCTTTCTACCCCCAGTTTGCTAAAAGCTCTTTTAATCATGAATGAGTGTTGAACTGTACAAATGATTTTTCTGTTTATCGAGATCATATGGTTTATCTCTTCATTAATGTAAATTATACTGATTGATTTTTTAAATATACAAACCTACATTCCTGAGCCCAAACCAAGTGCTCATAATCTATTACCACTCAATATTATGAAATCCAGCTTGTTCATACTTTGTTTAGGATTTTTGAGATTATCACGAGAAATGCTGTTCTTTAACCCTCTTTCTTTCTCTCCCTCTCTCCCTCCCCTCCTGGTCTTTTCCTTGAAACACCCTTGCCGGGCTTGGGCGTCAGGATCATGCTCATGATAAACGAGACAGAACATGAGCCTCGCTCGCTCTGTGGAAGGGTATAACAGACGCTGCTCTTCCTCAAACAGATCTAAACACTGAACAGTGAAGTCATCTGGGCCTGGAGTTAGTAAGAGTCACGTCAGCAAGACGGCGGCGCCGGGGTTCCGGTGCCTGTCCCCTCCTGAAGCATCAGTTTGGACACCCATCCCCGCAGGGGCGCGCCTCCGCAGCTACGGAGTGCGGGTGGGCTTACAGCGCCCGCTGGCGCACAGCCCGGGCAAGGCAGCTCTGCTCGGAGACAGACATGCTCCCCGCAAGCAGTGGAGAGGATCAGGGACATGCCTGGATGGCCCAGAGACTGCAGTGTTGACCCACAGGGAACACAGGGTCTAAAGCCGACCCCACAGACGCAGACACCAGGCCGCCTGCCTGAGGACTCCAGCAGCAAGCCCCCTAGCACATGGCTGGATGGCTCACATCCTACCGGAGCCCGTCCGTGCAGACCACAGTGGGTGCCGCCTCCTTCAAATGCCCGGACGCCAGCACAACGCCACGAGGGTCACAGAAAATCATGGAAACATGACACCTCAAAAGGAAACCAACAGAACAACGACAACCCTAAAAAAAAGGAGGGTCACGAAGCATCTGTATAGAAGGCAGAATTATCTTCTAAAGAAGTTCAGTGAACAAAAAAACACACACAATTAAATGAAACTAGGGTAGCAATTCAAGAACAGCAGGACAAAGTAGCTCAGCAAAGAAATAGAAAAGATTCTTCTAGAGGTGCCTGGGTGGCTCAGTTGGCTGGGCAACTGCCTTCGGCTCAGGTCATGATCCTGGAGTCCCAGGATCAAGCCCTGCATTGGGCTTCCTGTTCAGAGGGGGGGTCTGCTTCTCCCTCTGACCTCTTTCCCTTTCATCCTCTCTCTCAAATAAATTAAAATAAAAAATCTTAAAAAAAATAATAAAACATTTTTCTAAAACCCTGACCTTGAAGAATACAATGAGAGGAACCCTCAGCAGAGAGCCTCCCAGACAGACGGGTCCAGCAGAAGAAGCAGCAGCGGGGCCAGGAGACACATCCCAGACTCATCCAGAATAGGGAACAAACAGGAAAGGGGAGGAAAATCCAATGGGCGCTCCAGGAGAACTTCCAGAGAAGCCATGTGTGCGTGACTGAGTCCCAGGAGGAGAGAGGTGGACGAGTGCCGAGAGCTGAGCTCAAGAAATACAAGTTCACGAAGCTCCAAGATGTCCCAAATTCTAACCCCAAACTATCTTCTCCAGGACACATTGTAATGAAACTCTAAAATCACAGGGAAGAAAAGATTTGCAAGCAGCCACAAACCAACAACTCGTGCACTAGGGAACCCACACAGGCTCTCAGCGAAGTTTGCCGCAGAAGCAATGGGGGCCGGAGGCCAGCGGGGTGACGAACTCCAAGCACTGAAAGGAAAAGGCTGCCAAGAGGGACAGCGGCAGAGGTGTCCTCCAGAAATGAAAGACAGAAAGCCATTCCGGGACGAACGCAAGCAAAGGGAGACCAATACCACGAGCCTGCCTTAGGAGAGGTGCTGGGAGGAGTTCTGCAGGTGGAGACGGATGGACACTAATGAGTAACACAGGACAGACGAAAATACGGGGCGCACCGAGGCAGGTGACAGCATGGTTCGGAACACCCTGACGCACGTGCTGACGTGCTCATGCTAACTCTAGCACAAAAGTAAAGGACAGAAGTATTAAAAATAACTGGGGCTGGCTCAGTTGGAAGACCATGTGACTCTTGATCTCAGGGTGGATGAGTTCAAGTCCTATGCTAGGTGTAGTTTACGTAAAAAAAATTTTTTTTTTAATCTAGCTACAATAATTTGTCAATAAATACACAATGTAAAAAGACAGACGTTGTGACATCAAAAGCATAAATGGGGTAAGGGTAAGGAGAAGTTTTTCATGTGATTGAAGTTGTTAGCAACTTTAAAAAGATGTTAAGTCAGTGTCGTGATAAGAGCAAAGCACAATGCTAGAAAGGAAATGGTACGTCC
This sequence comes from Spilogale gracilis, assembly GCA_004023965.1. Taxonomy (NCBI): domain Eukaryota; kingdom Metazoa; phylum Chordata; class Mammalia; order Carnivora; family Mephitidae; genus Spilogale; species Spilogale gracilis. Next base: position 24,926 of record PITA01022911.1, on the reverse strand, counting down.
AAGCACACTACCCCAGAGAACCATCACCCCGTAGAGAAACAGGCACAGGAACAAGAGGACTACAAGACAGTACGGAAACAATGAATAAAAGCATTATTAATGCTCTCAATTACTTTAAGTATAAATGGATTAAGTTATCCAATCAAAAGGCACAGAGGAGCCGAATGGATCACGACCAAAACTCAACCCACATGCTGTCTAGAAAGACACCCACTTCAACTTTAAGGACACACAGACGCTTGCAGTAAATGCATAGAAAAGACAATCCAAGCCAATGGACAACAAAACACAGAAGAGAAAGCCACAGTTATGTTAAAAAATAGACCTTAAGTCAAAAACTGTAATGAGACAAAGAAGGTCAGTACATAATGATAAAGGGGTTGATTCACCAACACTCTGAAGTGATATAGCAACTATAAATGTATATATAGTGTGTGGTGCTGTTTTTTTGAAAAGATAAACAAAATCGACAAATCTTCCTGCCTGAGAAGAAAGGAGAGACTCAAATATAAGAGGAAATGGAAAGGAGACATTACTACTGATACCACAGAACTGAAAAAGATCCTAAGAGATTACTGTGAGTATTTATGTGCCAACCAACTAGAAAACCTAGAAGGGGCAAGTTCTAGAAAATACAATCTACCACACTAAATCATGAAGAAATAAAATGTGACAGGACCATAACAAGGACATTAAACAGTCATCAGAACCTCCAACACAGAGAAACCCAGGCCAGATGGCTTCACTAATGAATTCTTCCAAACATTTGAAGAAGAATTAATGCCAATCCTTCTCAAGCTCTTCCAAAAAAACTTGAGAGAACACTCCCAAGCTCATTTTACAAGGCCAGTATTAGCCTGATGTGAAGGCCAGATGAAGACACCACGGGAGAGGAAAAGTGCAGGCTGATATCCCAGATGACCACAGATGTGAAAATTCTTGACAAAATACCAGCAAAGCATACACCATGATCAAGTGTGAGGACACGAGGGACGCGAAGAGGATCCAACACTCACAGATCAATAAGCATGATGTGCCACATTAATAAAATGTAGAATAAAAATCATGGGACCATCTCAATAGGAGCCGAAAGAGCATTTGGCAAAACACAACGTCCTTTCATGATAAAAAGTCTCGGGGCGCCTGGGTGGCTCAGTTGGTTAAGCGACTGCCTTCGGCTCAGGTCATGATCCCAGAGACCTGGGATCGAGCCCCACATCGGGCTCCCTGCTCTGCCGGAAGCCTGCTTCTCCCTCTCTCACTCCCCCTGCTTGTGTTCCCTCTCTGGCTGTGTTTCTCTCTGTCAAATAAATAAAATCTTAAAAAAAAAAAAAAAAAGTCTCAACAAATAAGGTATAGATGGGGCATACGTCAACTTAAAGACTGTATGTGAGAAGCCCCTAGCTAATATCGCCTCAATGGGGAAAGGGTGAAAACTTAGCCTCTAAAATCAGGAATATGACAAAGATGCCCTCTCTTTCTTCCAGTTTTACAGAGAGAGAACCGATATACATCACTATATGAAGCATACAGCATGATGTCCTGATTTACGTATACTGTGAAAGAACTACCACAGTAGGTTCAGTGAACATCCACCTTCTCATATTAAAAAAAAAAAAAAGAAAAGAAAGAAGAAAAAATGGAAAAAACATCTCCTTGTGATGAGAACCCTTAGGATTTACTCTCTTTCCTATCCTGGGTATCATTCGGCAGCGTTCACTATGGTCATACCATACATCACATCCCTAGTATTTATTTGCCTTATAACTCAAGTTTGTACCTTCTGGTGGCTTTCCTCCAGTCCCCACTCCTCCTGACCTCCACGTCTAGTAAGCACGATTCTGATCTCTCTAGGAGTTTGGCCTATGTTTTAGAGTCTACATATAAGTGGTACCATACAGTATTTCGTCTTCCTCGGACTTACCTTACTTAGCCTAAATGCCTTCAAGGTCCATCCACATTGTTGCAAATGGTAGGATTCTTTTTTCTCCTATGGCAGACTAAGTGATTTCCATGCATACACACACCACATCTTCTCCATCCACCCCTTCAACCACGGACACCTAGGTTGTATCCAGGTCTTGACCATCGTAAATAATGCTTCTGTTAACGGGGGGATGCAGTTACCTTTTCGAGTTAGTGTTTCTGTTTTCTTTGGGTATCTTCCCATAAAGGGAATTGCTGAGTCATATGCTAGTTCTATTTTTCTAACTGCCCTAGCAGTGACGTGCTGAGAAGGGGTGGCAGGAGTCGGTACCCTTCAAGGACACTCAACAGAGAAAAGACAACCCCTTCGGTAAGCGGTAATGGGGTAAAGGGTTATTCACGTGCAAAAGAATGAGCCTGAATTCACAACTCACATCCCTCACAAATAGTGACTTGAAACTGATCAAAGACTTAAGTGTAAGACCTGAAACCATGAAACTCCTAGAGGAAAACATAGGAACAAAACTCCTTGACTCGGGTAACGACTGTGGGGACGGGATTCCTACAGCACAGACAACAGGATCAAAAACAAACAGTGGAACTACAACCAACTAAAAAGCTGCTGCACAGCAAAAGAAATCATCCACAAAGGGGAGAGACAACCTACACAATGGGAAAAGGTATTTGCAAACCATCTATCTGATGAGAGGTTAATATCCAAAATACAGAAAGAACTCCTATAACTCAACAGCAAAAAAACCCCAAATAACCCAAGTGAAAAATGGGTAAAGGACCCAAATAAACAGATCTCCAAAGAAGACCTATGAAAGGCCAACAGGCACATGGAAAGGTGCTTGACATCACTAATCATCAGAGAAATCAAATCAAAACCAGGATGAGGGACCCCTGGGCGGTTCAGTCCGTTAACGTCCAGCTCTCAGTTTGAGGATGTGGACAAAAGGGAACCCGTGTGCACTGCTGGTGGGATTACAAACTGGTGCAGCCACCAAGGAAAACCATATGGAGGAGCCTCAAAAAAGTAAAAATAAAATTATCAAATGACCCACCAGTCCCACTCCTGGGAATATGTCTGAAGGAAACAAATTTTTCCTAAGCACAACTTTCGACGGATTCCACAAGTTCTGATACGTCGATCTATCACATTTAATTGGTAATTAAAGCGACTTTTCCATTTTGATATTTTATTTGACCCACAGGTTATTTTCAAAGTACATTACTTAATCTGCAAATATGTGCAAATGTATTCATCTTTTCTCATCAGCTTTTAACTTAGTCCCACTTGGTCAAAGAGTGCGGTCTGTAGGATCTCAGTCCTTTGATGTCTGCGGAGACCTTCCTTACAATCGGGCAAGAGGCCAACTTGGACAGCGTTCGGGAGAGCAGTGGGAAGACGGCACTCTGTGACTGCGGGACGTGGCTTCTGCATGTCAGCTGGGTCCAGCTCCTTGGACACGTATCCTCCACCTTAACCATTTCCATATAGTGCATTTCTTAAACGCTTGTCAAGGACATTAAACCTGATGTCTTGAAATTGTACCGTATCTTGATCCCTTTTCTCCAGGGCAATAAAAAGCAGCTTTAAGACAAGTTCATTACTTCCTGCCAGTCCAAACTGACAAAGTAATTTTTCTCAGTATCTTACTATATTTGAACATTTCGACATGAGACAGTTTTGGCCCAGCCTTAGACATACTTGTTTACTCTCTTTATTTTCTCACCCATCTTTCTTCTTTTAAAAACTCTTCCTGGATCCATACTCCTGCTCTTGAAGACAATACCTCGCAATCATCTGCCGGTGATGCCCTCATTTTGTCTCTAAATGTTTTTTTTTTCAAATGTCATCCTTTATTTTTAATAACCTCAAGATAGGATTCACGTGGCAAAAAACTCACCCTCCTAAGAAGTGTCTATTTCAGCAACTTTCAATGTATTTATAGAGCTGGGCCAACATCATTTAATTCCGAACACTGTGGCCACCTCACTTGAAACCCCGCCCCGTGAGCAGTGGTCCCTCGCATCTCCTCACCTCACCCCTGCGCCCCCGGATCTGCTTCTGCTCACTGCCTCTGCAAACTGACCTGCCCTTCCAAGCATTTCTTAGAAACCGACTGTAGAATGTGCAGCATCTCTCACTCTGCACGACGCGTGTGAGGTTCACTGGCGCCAAAGCCTGTGTCGAACTTCAGTCCTTTTCATGACTGAATAATATTCCACGTATAGATGGAAAGATCACACTCGGCTTACCCCTTCATCCACAGATGGACACTTGGTTATTTACACTCTGGGGATAACACGAATAATGCCACAATGTCCACTTGTGTACAAGTTTATGTGTGCACAGATGCTTTCAATATCCTGGGGTGTAGACCTTACACGCAGGAGTGGAAACGCTGGGTGCGATGGTAAGTGTCCCAAATATTCTTGAACAGTACTTAGTTTTCCTGAGCATATTCAAGCAGGAGCTGCAAGGGTCCTTCCCTCGGAGCCCTGTTGGCACAAGTCTGTGCTTCTGACTTCTGAGGTTGCGAGAAGTGGCCGTGCTTCTGCTCTGATCCCTCCCCTGCACGAGGGCTTGTCCTTTCTCTCTGCCTGCTTTTGGAACTAGCCTTGCCTTGAATGTGTTGGGGTTCAGACGTGATTTTATTTTCTTTCTACTTAGGATCTGTTCTGTTTCTGAAATCCCTTAGCTTTCCGCTCTTCGCCCCTTCTGGGATCCCAGACATTTCCATCTACGGGAGAACGGCCCCTAGGAGAAGGGAGATGGGGCATGGGATGCAGAGGTGCCATCCCACTCTCGGAAGCTGCTCCCCCAGCCCACCATCCCCCTCAGCATGCCCACTGCACTGTAAACCACCCGGCGACACCCTACGGCATAGCACAGGAAAGGTGCGACTATTTGGGACAGCAACTTTGAATCCTTTTGGGAGAAAGCACTGAGCAGTCACGGTTTTGCGGGGGGACTGTCCCCGACCCCACCCAGATCACTGCCAGAACAGAGCAGGGCGCAGAGGCCAGGCAGTGTTGGGCGCACATGTCACGCAAACCACCTCCGAGAGGTCGGTGTGGAACTACCTCTCTTTTTAAGATCTTACATGCTATGGTGCACTTGTCTTCATGTGACTTGCCCCGGGGACCCCCCGAGCTGGGACTGCGGAGCTGGGAAAGGCCCGCATCACTCAGGGTCCGCCTGGGGGGGAGGGGGAGTTCCTGTCAAGGCGTGCCCGAGTCGGAGGGGGCAGGCCATGGCGCGGCGCTCGGCGAGTGGGGAGCCGTCCCCGGGGCCTACTCCGCGGGGACCGGGAGGAACAGCCACAGCCTTCCTTTGGAAGGGACCCCTCAAATCCCGTCAGCGTGGCTGAAGAGGCCCATGGGGGGGCCTCCCAAGCAGCCACCAAAGCGGCTGAGAGCGAACCACTTCCTCGGGAAATGACCCAAAGCTGCTGTGGTCATAAATACACTTTATTTCATTAGAAATGCATAATTTACAGTGTTGAGAGCATTTCCCCCTAGAAAAGTAGGTAAGCAGTATTTCCATCAAAATCATTAGTTGTCTTTTGCGAATACCTATTCTCATTACACGGAACAGAGCACACAGCAAAAGGCTTCTGCTACTCCACTTTTTTTTTTTTTCAATTTTCTTTTTTGTTATAAACACCATAGCAAATTAAAAAAAGCTGTTTGAACAGAGAAAAATATTGTAGTTCTCGATTTTCCGCACGTACTTAATGCAATCCACGCTGTGCTTCCCCACTCCTTCTCTGGACACCAACAGTGGGACTCAAAAGGAAGGGTCTTCCGGCAGGGGCGGTGGCTGTTACGTCACCCTGTGTTGACTGGGCAACCCCGACCCCCGCAGGGGAGGCCTTCAGACGCACTTGAACAGAACACGTGCCGTGCCCTCCGTGCAAAGCCATGGGGCCGGGCGCGCAGAACGGGGCGGGAGGCTGGAGTCGGCGCTGAGCACGGCCGCGGCTCCGTCTTAGGTCCTGGCGGGAGCGGGTGGCCCGTCCCGCCTACTGGATCTGGATGGCTCCGTGCTCAAGCTGCATTTCGGGCTGCAGGGTCTCAGCCGTCTGCAAGAGGGGAGAGAGGAGGGCTTTCTATAAAAGTACCCACCACGCAAGTCCAGGCCACTCACGGGTCAAAGAACACCAACGGCTTTCACAATCGGGAATTCACACACAGCAGAGCTGGAAGGGGCCAACGCCCCTCATTTCAGGGCCTTCTGTTTGCCCATGCCACCCACCGGCCCTCCTGCACATGCTCTGTTTCCCAGGCCCACCCCGCTCATCACCAGGGCATGCCTTCTGAGGGGCCACACCATCCCGGGCACTTAGAACTTCAGTCACCATTTTGCCTTCTTCCAAAAACTCTCCCACTGTCCCCTCAAAAAGCCACTTTAGGGCAGTTACCTTTCTTCCTTAATGAGAGAACTATTAACCACGGAGCTACAGAGATTAAAAGGCCTTCTGATGTGTATTTACAGGTTGAAGATAAAGGGAAAACAACCATGTAGGGTAAGCTTCCGACCGTTACCTCAGAGGCCAGAATGAGCCCCCCAAACAGAGATCGGTGGGGGTTTTCTTTTGGCTCCCCCACGCTGTCCTTTGATCAAAGGCAAGGTCACAAAGATGAGGCCCTGAGAGGCGGGCGTGCGGCCACTCCGAAGGCACCGTGGCCAGAGAGGCAGAGAGCCAGGGACACAGGCAGGCAGGATGCGGCAGAGGCTGAGCTGCTGGGACCCGGGCAGCAGAGCTTCCCCAGACGAGGGAGGAGCCCTGCAGGTCAGGGCCTGAGCGTGGGCAGTGCCCACACCGGCCGCAGAGCCCGGGACGGCGGCCCTGGCAGGAGTATGGGAAGAGGACAAACCCGGGACGGACACCGGAGGTCCCCCCGACATTGCCGGGCAAGGAAACGCAGACTCTGGCAGGTTTTGGGTGCAGGGGGAGGGAGCAGGGTGGTTACAGGCACAGCAGGGAGGAGCCTCTGGGACAGAGAGGGCCTCCCCGTGACCACCTGGAGAGGCAGCTTCGAACCCAGGCACACAGGAGGTGGATCATAGATGACATGGGTGGTTACCCGGGAAACTCGGGGGGACCCAAGCCTCATGAGAAGCCCCTCCCTTCTCCTTCATCCCCAAAATGCAGCAGCCAGACCTGTGTCTCAGGCAGGAAACGGAGAGAAAAGGGCTCCCACCAGATGACACAGAAAGTTCCAGATGCTGGAGGAAACTGAAGACAGCCGGCAGCCCTGGGGTTCAGAACTCGGCATCTGCCTGTGCAGGTCGCCACTGGGGCAGGGCCTACATGGGACAGCTCCCTGGTGCCCTGTCCAAGAAAAGCCAGACTCCTCGTCCCGCCCCACGTCAGCCACACACACTCGTCTCCAGGAAGGAGTTTACGTGCCTGACCCTGTCCTGACCAGCAGACTCAAGGTAAATCCAGCAAGAGCAGGGGGCTTCAGCTGATAACCAGCTGGGAAGCCTTACCGTGCAGACACGGCCCCATGTATGGGAGGCACCCGCGGAGCCACAGAAGAGCAAGCCCCCGAGGATGAGCTGGGGGAGCAGGCCCCAGGGACACACAGGGTGGGCCACGCCTGGGGCCACCGTGCTGCTGCGTCCCCTGCAGACTGACCGAGTCCAGGCCGAGTGGGGTCTCCTAGAGGGGAAACACCCCCATGGGCACACATCTCACTCTCTGGCCTGCTCCTACACACGCGCATTAAGTGTGTCCCAAGAACCTGCCAGGCAGGACTTGAGACAAAGAATGCAAACAGGAAACCATGGAGGCTATACGGACGCGGCCTTCCTTGACTCTGCAATCTATAGCATGACCACGAACTCACCAGGAGGACGGCCCGCCACAGCGCCCCAGGTCGGAAGCTGACGGTGGGACCCCTCCATACCTGCTGCGCTGCCTGAGTGCAACGACCCGACCCTGAACCACGCAGGGCGTCAGACGCAAGTGACCCAGCGTGGGAGAAAGGGCGCCTGCAGGGGTCTGATTTCCAGAACAAGCTCACGCTCAAACCAGAGAGACATCCACCTCGGCCCCCCGACACTGTGGGCTTCTAACACACTCAGCCCTTCTCCGTTCATCTCCAGGGTGGAGTGGGCCTCTGCGGTCAGCACCGCACAAAGGCCACACCAGAGATGGACCCACAAGGGCCCAGGCTGCCGTGGCCACTCATGTGGGAGGGGGCAGAGAGGCGGCAGCTTCTCCAGGAAAACACATTCGCCCAGTGGATCATCATCAGGAATGAGGAGCCGAAAAAATGAAGCCCGCAGGGGACCGCTGAGCTAAGCCAGCTAGCCATGAGGTCCCGGCGGCACCCGCTTCGGCTACACCAAGCTCCATTCCTCGGCAGCCTCCTCACAAGCAAGCAAAGCAAAGGAGAACTCCCTCTCCTCCCGAGGGCTAGGAGCACACACAACACCCAGCCCGGTCCCAAGCCGACACAGAGGGAAGCACGGAAATCTGCGGCTTCACTTCTGAGCATCAGTAGCCAGAGGCGTCGACACACACGTGGCTCCTCGGTAGCGGAAGCAGAGGGAGAGGGGGCGGCCCAGAGGACAGCAGAGCCAGCGAGCGAGGAGGTAGGCGGGAGGCAGGCGGGAGCTAGCCAGCCACCGTGGTTGGAGCGGGTCCCCAAGCCTCAGTAGGCCTCTCAGCCCGATCTCAGCGGGAAGGCCGGCGACCTCAAGCAGCCCCCACAAAATTCGAGAACACAGGGAAAGGGTGCACCTATGGCTCCCACCACCCATGGCCTGCACTTTTCTGCCGAGGACAGACCCCCACCCTCTCAGAACCCATCCAGCGTTACTGCTAGACACACAGGCCCCGCTGTTCTCCAATCAGCCTCCTACACCAAAAGCACCCTGTCCCTACAGGGGACTTGCAGCCGGCCACTCGCACTAGCAGGGGGCCCGGGGACCCTGAGGGAGGCCATGCTGCTCGCTCAGCCAAGTGCACAGGGCCACTCACAAAGAAAGCAGCAGCCTCCACATCAGACACGTCAGGAGGCGTCCAGAGAGCAAGTACCGCATTTTCCCGTGCTCGGGGAAAGCATGGAGGGCAGGCAGCAGGGACCAGACCCACTGTCCAGCAAAACCAGACGGTGCGTGCTGCGGGGCCAGGGGGCAGCTGGCATCCCCCACCCGACCATCCTCCAAGGAAGCACACACCGAGCGAAGGGAACACTGGCCCTACGCACGCGCCGTGCCCAGCAAGGCCCTTGGGCTGCCACGTAGGTGGCATGCTGCGGAAGGCTGTGAAATGGGCCACACAGGGCCCTCAGGCCCCACGGAAGGGCCACAGCTGCCCCGGCCATCCCGCATCTCCACCACAGAAAGAAGAGGAGCCAGGGCAAGGGCCCACACCCTGCCCCTGGGAAAAGGGTCCCAGCTGAGGGCAGGGGCTATGCTGCCTGCAGGCGAGCTGCCCCCCCCCCCCCCCGCTGGGCCTGCGGCTCTCAGAGGGCAGCTGGGTCTCAGGTCAAGGGGGCCCTCTCGCTCTGCAGCCCCCAGGAGCTGGCTCTGTCGGGTAGGCAGACACAACTTAATTCCTGCCTGAGTTTATAGAGACGACAAGACAGGGGAGAGCTCAACAATGGGCTTCACGCGGGCGCCGAGGCGGGACCTGACTCCTCACCTCTGCATCGTCAGGCATCACGAGAAATCAGGGCCTCTGACGCCACTTCACCCCCCTCCCGGGAGAAGAGCCGCAGCATCGCCCGGGCTGCGTTCCCGCCCGCAGAAGCCCCGCAGGACCTGTCCGCAGACCGGCGTCCACTTCCAGCAGGGGGCGCCCACCTGAGCCGCCGCGCTGTGGTCAGTCACCGGAGCCAGCTGGACGTACTGGACCTGGATGTCGCTGCCCTGGAGAGGCGAGCCGTCCACACCTGTGGCAGCAGGGTCCGAAGAGGCCACGGCGATCAACTGGGCACCCTGCAGCACCTGGAGACACATGAAGACCACGGTAAGCACAGACAGCCGCCCCGGGCCAGGGGCAAGCGCTCCTCTCCCGCGGCCACACAAACCCCGGGAGGTGGCCCAGGCCCCCCGCACACCACAGGGTCCACCGTGCGATTGCATACAGCGTGACCGCACTGTTCTGCCTCATTCCTAAGTGACCTCCCTCAAACAGCCACACACTGGACACAATGATGGGTCTTCAAGCCACAGAAGAAAAAGACCAACCGGCTCAGGTTCTCAAAGAGTAAAGCCGGGGGGTACAGCCGAGGGTGTCTAAGAAGGCTGTCAAGGAGAAGGGGCGGGTGGACGGAGAGACCAAAGCACCGAAGCCCTTCCAGGAGTCACTGCCATCGGAGGTCACGGGGGGCAGCAGCCGGAGCCCAAGACACGAAGCCCTCTCAGTGTGGCCACAGTTACAAGTGAAGCAGAAACGTGCGTGTGAGTTAGGGACCTGCAGCTCCAGGTGGCACAGGGAACAGCTCCGGGTGAGCGGCTGCCATCAGTAAGGCAGGAAGGGGGAACCCACAGACGATGGAAGACACTGAGAAGAGGAAGCACACGAGGACCTGGAGGACAGGGTCTGGATGACCTCCCCACTCCTGAGCACCCCCACACCCAGGCTCCCTGTGCACCCAGCCCTCCTGATGCTCCAAGAGCCGGGGAGGGGGGGAGGCACCTTGCTGTCCCGTGGGCCAGATGGGGAGGTGGGGTTGAGGACCTCCGAGGCTGTGCATTCATGAGGGAGGCACCGTGAACTGTGTGGGTTTATACTTGGGATTGTGCTCCTCCCCCTTCAAATTCTACGTCTGTAGGGCCACCCTCTGCATTTCTGCTGGCGGTCTACAGAGGGGCAACGATACTCATGCTTCCTGGCCAGCCCAACGACCCCCCGCACCAACGGTCAGAGCCGAGGAAGAGGGTGAGGGGCTGAGAGACAGGGAGGCTGTCCACTCCCACTTGGGTACAGATCACCAACAGTCTGTACAGAAATGTAGTCGTGGTTTTAAAACAGCCTTGTAGTTTTTCATTAGCAAATGTTCTCTTTCTTTCTTTTTTTTTTTTTTTTAAGATTTTATTTATTTGACAGAGAGAGACACAGTGAGAGAGGGAACACAAGCAGGGGGAGTGAGAGAGGGAGAAGCAGGTTGCCCGCCGAGCAGGGAGCCCGATGCAGGGCTCGATCCCAACACGCTGGGACCATGACCTGAGCTGAAGGCAGACACTTAATGATTGAGCCACCCAGGTGCCCCTAAATGTTCTATTTCTTAAACAACAAACCCATCATTGGAGAAAAACAATTGGTTAATTCAAGAATAAAAACTAGAAAGTTCTTAATTACTTTCCCTTTTGCGTCTTCAGAAACCACTCCCGACTGTCCCGTATTCTAACACCTGCTGGCTGTGCTAGGAAGGCTAAGGCCCCGGGCAAGGGCACAAGGTCACCGCAGGCCCTGTGGGGGCGTCCCTGACAGGCACCTGCAGTGGGATGAAGGTGGGGAGGGTCCTCAGGTACCGGGTGGCCCGTGTCACACGGGCACCTTGAGAAGCAGAGACACGATGTGAGGAGAGCCCTGTGGTCGACCGAGGGCTTGGCAGATGGAGGACGGGCCCGGAGCCAAGGGCGGCACAGCCGGGAGATGGCCCTCCCTGGGCGCGTGTGGGCAGAGCAGCCCGGCAACCCCCACGTGGGACATGGGACCTCCACGCCGTGAGAGCGGGAGCGCGTGGCCACCCACCACTCCAGCCGCAGGACAGGCACGCAGCCGGCTGGCCCTTCCTCAGCTGCCTCCTTCCACGGAGCTGGTTTCTCACTCCCCGATGGCTGAGCCGACATCGGCTCCTTTTCCGTCATCAGCAACCTCTGCCACTGAGTGTGCGACAGAGAGGTTTGGAAAATCTGGCGAAAACCTAGGTCTCCTGTATCACTCCCTGGACCCCACGACTCTGCTCACAGTCACACGATGAGCCCCAGTGCTGCCCACAGGAAGGCAGCCAGCCCCCACGTGGCCCACGGGATGGCAGCCCCGGATAGAGGCCAGCCCCACGCCCCCCAGGGGCAGAGCCTCCCCACGAAGTGGCAGAATCAAGGGTGGGGCGCTCCCACTGGGCGCAGGTTCACGGTGCAGGGGAGAGCATGCCCCACAGGGAACAGCTCAGCCCAGGGCAGCGAGGAAAGATCTAGATGGGGAAACGATGGAAAGAAAGGAGGGGCTCCAAATTGCAAAGAGTTCGCCCTTCAGCAGGTGGAGAAGGCAAGAAGGGGCTGGAAGAGTCCACTCGTGTTCACGGCTACACTCCCCTAACACGCCTTTGCTCGATCCTGGACTGGATGCCGAAAGCCTGCCTCGTCTGGAAACAGGGGAGCGACGACGGTGCAGTCAGCACTGCGCCGCAGAAGATCCCTGAACATGCCAACTGAGTCATGTCCTCGACTACCGTTAATGAAAGCTACGCCCTCGTGGAACAGTTTTCCGAGAAGGCTCTGCCTTCGTCTGCTACTGGCAGCGAGTCACGACCGCCCGGGACCCAGGACCCATGAGGGTTTCCTGAGGGGGACCGGCTTCCTGGAGCACCACCGTAAGGGGGCTCCACACTGGCCCGACTGCTGATGACGTCCTAGGAACGAGAATGATTGGAAGCTCGGAAGCTCGGCGTCTAAACGGGCTGCGCTATGACGAAGGCAGGCACCTCACCAGCCTGGCTGGCAAATGAAAATAAAAACAGGAAAACGTCCTCCCCTGAGATTTCATCCCAAGCGCACTTCCTCAGTGTGTCTGCACTGGCTTGCTTTTGACAACTGATTCAGAAAAGAGAAGGTCAACGGGCGCGAGGGGCTGGCGGGGAAAGGCCTTCCAGGCCCTCAGTTGGCGCCCCTGCCCTACATACACCCCGGACCCTGCAGAGTAAACCCTCCCACGGGGACCTCCACACCAGAGGCTGGGAGCGTGACCGGATGGGGGCCCAGGCCTCAGGTGGGGACAGCGAGGGCCCTGCAGGGAGACGAGCTTCTCGATGGGAAGAATGGCTTCCCCTACAGTGAACAGACAGCTTGTCCCGCCAGAGCGCGGCTGAGGGCAGCAGCAGCCTCTGGAGCCCGTCTGACGGTCGAGCAAGTGTAGCAGTAGAGACGTGGGTCTCAGGGCGCCTCCCAGGCCCGTCTCATCCCCGGGAAGGCAGCACCACCGACTCCAGGACCTGGGCCTCCGCCCCGGCCTGGCCTGCAGGCCTCACCCCATGGCTGCCCTCAGTGCCCCGAGGGGCACCTCCTGCCACCACAGGCCGACCCCGAACACCCGCAGTGGTGGTGGCAGGCCTGGGCTCCAGCGCCTGCACACAAAGCAGTTTGGGATCTTTTTCAAGTCGTCCTCAGAATTTGGGAAAGCTCTCCAGAGGTGAGAGTCACATTCTGTTACGTCATAGCTGCGGAGGAAGGGAAGACGGGCAGAGGACTGAATGGATGGCTCTGCCAGCAGGGCTTGTGGATGAGCAGGGGCTTGGTGGAAGCAGGCCTTACCTACCATGCTGCAGCTCAGGGGGGGCCCGGGAGAGGATGCTATCTCTCCCCCCACCATCGACGAAACAACAACAACACTGACCACTGAGGAGGAAGACTCTGGGTCGCACGGCTCAGATGTCGGCTGGAGCCACACAAGTCCGAGCTCATCCCATGGAAGGATGACCGATAGAGGAGGAGTTCTAGAAGGTGCGACCAGACGGCAGCCACGCTGTAGATCCCGGGTTTCTCTGCAATCGGTGCGCACTTACTAAGAGTTGATGGCGAAGACACAGCACCACTATGCGTTCAGAAGAACCTCCGACGGGAGCTGGTGTGCAGAGGGCACCCCACGGGGCAAGCAGGAGCCCCCAGCCAAGCCCATTTCACCTTTGCCCTCAGACAATAAAAGAATGCACCACATCTCCAGGGCAGGGCCTGGGGCAGGAGGACAGGGAAGGCCAGTCAGGGCAGAGAATGGAGCAAGGGACCAGAGCACCGCAGGCAGTGAGTGACGAGGGTGTACAGGGAGGCACGGATGCGCGAGTTGAAAGGCAAGGACCCAGTGGCTGTGGCTGCACAGGCCTTGGGGGGCCCTGCAGCTGGGCTGATCACAAGGAAGCCAGGCGGGAGGGGGCACTCCAGGGCACATGCTCCAACTATCATGTCCCCCGGACGCAGCTATTACGAGGGTAACACACTGAAATAAGGGAAAATAAAAACTACACTACAAAACAGAGTGACAAGAATCTGATCTGCCCACTCTCATCTGAAAGCTCCTCAAAGCTCTAAGCAGCCTCTAGAAATACACAGGAGGCCAAGACGCAACGTGTAAGTTCGGACTTAATTGTAAACTGGTGAAGAATAAAACCTATTTACGGCGCGCCTGGGTGGTTCAGTCGTTGAGCATCTGCCTGCAGCTCAGGTCATGATCTCTGGTCCTAGGATCAAGTCCCCTACTGGGCTCCCTGCTCAAAAAAAAAAAAAAAACAAAACAAACCTATTTATGTCAAATCTGCAAAAGCAGAGCAGCAGAAATGAGACCCCATGCCGCTGTCCCATAGATCAGCGTGGCACCGCGAAGAACCCAGAGAGAGAGCACGGTCCCCCGTTGCTCTGGGGGAGGACACGAGGACGGCATCCCCCTGCTCTATACCCACCACTCCAGCTCCTTCCCAGTCATTTCAGGTTTGCAGCCCGGGCACCCAGGCCAACAGCATCGCCTCCTGAAGCCGCCAGCCTGAGCCGACCTGAACGTGCACCACCACCCACCCCCGCGCCCCCAGCCCCACTCCCAGGGTTTCCCTGCACCGCTGGAGGCAGAGCGGAGGCTGTCAGACAAGGAGAAAGGGCAGAGGCTCTGCATGTGAATCAGTCTGCTAAGGGGAGTCCTGCACACACCTGTCTTCCTGGACATACTGCCAACTCTGAAACTATTTCATACCCAACTGGAATAACCCAGTACTGCTGCAAAGCCTAAAATAAACGCAAGAAGTCCAAGGACTTCTCAGCAGGGTTTGGATACAGAACTCGGACTGCAACCAAGACTCTGCTTAGATGAAAACCAAACAAACAAGACAGCCGGCCAAAGCCCTCCTGTCATCCTCAGGCCTACTTTCAACACGGTTTAACCACGTGTGTGACCAGGAGCAGAGACGAGACCACAACCTCCACGCTGTCCTAGGTAAAGCGCACCCACTCATCGTGCCCTCTGCATCCAACCTTTTAAAGGAGGGCTTGAGAGAGGGAAGGCCACCCCAGGGAGACCCCAAAGCACCCGCCAGAAGGCCCCCCAGCCCCAAATCTCTCGCCTCCCTTTGCACCGCAAATGCCTAACAGTTATCACTCTGAGCCTCTAAACCCTCTGCCGGGAACACGCGTGCATTTCCTCGGTGCCATCTGGCGGGCTCTCATCAACCAAGTCGGCCGTGGGTGCACGGTCAAAAACGAGCACAAGAAGAAATCCGAGGCAGACACACATGCCGCTCCTCCGGGGCCGCTCCTCTGACCCGCAGGGAGAAGGCCCCGCAAGCCGCCATCCACATCCTGCTCGCGTCAGACGCCTGTGGCCAGCGGCAGTGAGCGAGGTCTCTGCCTTCTGCTCTGGAGCTCAGTCCAGCATCAGCACAAACCTGAGACACAACCTCCACAAAACCTAAAAAACACCGTAAAGCAGGAACGGAAGTCTAGAGACACTTGGTATTCATCCCCCATCACTCCAGATAAGGCAGCACTCCAGGGAACAAATCTTAGCCGTGTGTTTGAAGACCTTCCTGCAGATTGGGGCGGGGTTAATAATGCAGCTGAAGTCAGATCCAAAGACCTCCGGTTTTTCCCACGGGTTCCGGGCCTCTGGTTTCCAGAAGGGTCGCATGGGGTGGGTGGGGGGCAGGTGACACACAGCAGGAGGAACACGAAAGGTGTGTATCGGTGACACGGGAGTGGGTCACCCGCACGTGGGACCTGCAGCAGTGGCCCGCGGGCACCCAGCCTGCCAACCTGTGCACTCAGCGACTGGGAGCAGCTGAAGAACCAGGCACCGGCGGGCATGCAGCTTTGCCGTGCGGGCGAAAGAAAGACCTTCTGAGAAGGGCGAGGCCCTCTTCCTCGAGGTCACTTAAGCAGGAAGCACTCAAAAGGCCCCGGCCTGGGGGAACGGGGGAGGAGAGCCAGAGCCTGGAAGGAGGGGGTGCGGGCTTCAGCTCTCCCCCCACCAACCGGGCCACACCCGGTAGAATGATACGCAGCCCCCAGGCCTGAGGGACAGACTGGGAGAGAGGCCTCGCCGCAGGGCACTCCCCAAGGGCAACACCTGAGTCTGTGCGTTGAGTGACCCTTCATGAGGCTGTAAGCACGCGCGGGCCGCGGCGCACGCAGTCAAGTCTCCGTGGGGAGCTGCCAGCTCTTGGGGCCCGCACCTTCCGCACACGGGGGCCGTCGCTTCAATCAGCAGGCGAGTCTCTCTACTCTTGAGAAGGTTCAGAACTGCAGCTCCCTGCTGAGCAGGATTAATCACGCTGGAGGAGGCCCCCCCTCGGCCACACTTCTTCCCTCTCCAGGCATCTGTTCCAGAGGTGACGCTGTCTCCACCACCCAGTCTCAAAGCACAGCCCGACTGCCAGCCGCCAGCCGCCAGAGGCCCTCCCCACGGGGCCCCGCGTGTCCCACCAACAAAGGGGAGCCGGTGAGCTCACGGGGCAGAGCGACGGGGGGATGGGGACGCGGGCGGCTCCTCACAGCAGCTCGCTCCAGGGCACGGAGCTCGGGCCTGACCACATCTGTGTGGCACGTGCGTCCGAGGAAGGGGAGTTATGCCCCCCAAACGTCCACGTCCTAACCTCCAGCACCTGTAAACGTGAACTAGCATCTGGGCGGTCAGATGAAGTCAAGCAGAAATCACGCAGCAGCAGGATGGGCTCCAATCCAACGGCAACTGTCTTCCTGAGAAGAACATTTGCACAAGACATGGGAAGGGGAGGGGGCCACGTGATCACAGATGAGAGGATGGAGGGATGCCGCCATGGCCCAAGGGTACTCAAAGCTCCCCGGGTAGCCAGGAGAGGCAGGCAGGGGCCACTCAGAGCCTCCAGAAGGAATGCAGCCCCAAGAACCCTGATTTTGGACTTGTGGGCTCCTGACTGTGAGAGAGCACACTTCTGTTGGCAGTAGGGGTCACCAATTCTAGGGTCACAGCTCAGGAGGAGACTTCCCGCCTTCAGACCCTCCGGTCATCTGCAGTAACCCCTCCTCTCTGGCCCAGGCCACCTGGTCCACGCCGTGCTCCCAGAGAACATCCCGCCAGCTCCTCCCCCCTCCCTCACACGCAGTCCTCCAGCGGGCTCTGAGGGCGCCTTTCTGCACTGCCCTGTCAGGGCTGGGTCCGGGGAGGTCCAGGCAGGCCCCGAACACGGCCGGCACACAGGAGGGGCCGCTGCGTGAGGTCCACGGGGAAGACCACGGCAGGGCCAGGCCACCGCCAAGAGCAGGGGGGCCCTCGCAGGAGCTGCTCCCGGTGCTTAAAGACCATCATGAAAAAGCTGCCAAAATTGAGACAAATGAGTGATGGTCTCTTCAAAACCCAAATTTCAATTTTCTATTAAGAACTGGCCTCTTCTCCCCTGAATCAGCACGGGGTAAATGCTGACTGCGCCCAATTCCCCCACCCTGGGAGGCTTGAGCCCTCCCCGGAGTCCGCCCTGCTGAGGTAGCATCTCTGAAAACCCCACGCTGAGGAGCTAAGGAACAGGAGGATTACTGTCTACACAAAAGGTTAGGTCTGAACCCCCTTTCAGCACCTGCAGCAGGGATCAGTCACAACACCCCAAATCCTTATGAGGGACAGACTGGGTGCTACGGGAGGCCTGTCTGTTGAGGCCCGAACTTCTAGAGTGATAGCGTTTGGAAGTGAGGTCAGTACGGGGAGGGCCCGGGACGTGATCGGCACCCTGCTAGGAAGGGGAGACACAGGGTCTCCAAGCGTGTGCACCAGGGAAGGCTGCGTGAGCACATCCCGAGCAAGGGGGCCTCATGAGAACACAGGATGCTGGCTCCTGATATTGGGCCAACAGCCTCTGGGCTGTTTAAGCCGCCCCGTCCGTGCTGGGGTGACGGCCGCCGGTGCACGCAGAGGCAGACGGGGACGAATATCCCCTTCCTCCCCATCCCAGCCTCTCTGGGGAGCACCAGCCTGTGTGCGGGGAAGGCACCAAGCAGGGTTCTCGAACACGTTCACAGGGACACAGAACAGCTCAGCTAGATGGACAGCGCCTGTCTCGACAGCGCGGGGCACCAAGGGGAGATTAACACACTCCAGGCATCACACACGGTGCAAACGTGTCGCTCTGGGTGTAAAGAATGACCTTCAACTGTCCCCAAGATGAAACCCACTCCACGGCAACACCTCCCCCGGCCAGTGGCAGCTGTCTCTGGGGGGCAGCGTGGGGGCCGCAGGAGAAGAGCGAGTTCATCTTTGCCTGGCCACCGAGCTCCAAGACCGCACACAGCCACCGGGCCCTGAACTCGGGGACCGCTGGCACAACCAACCAGACGGGAGGGAGGGCACATTTCCTCCTGAAGGCAAGTCCATGCAGTTGAGCTGGGCCAGAGCGCAGGGGCGGATCTGCAGGAGGAAGTCGTGGCGCTCCGGCTCCCTCCCCTCACCCCTACCCCGGCAAACCCACAGGAAGCCAGAGAAAGCAGCCCATGACCGGCCCGTCCTCGTCATGCTGAGCCATAGCGTGTCCTCTCCGCAGCGCTGCCGGCGGCTACAAGATCAGGATCACATACGTGATGCCTCGGCCCCCCCAGAGCCCATCAATCGTAATTCCGCTAACGCGGGAGCAGGACTGTCGGAGCAGGGAGCTAGCGGGGGGCAGGGCTGGCTGGGGTCCTGGGGCCTCGGCCGGAGTGTGCAGCGCTGGGCATTTGGCAGAGACGTCCTCTTGTGTTATCCTTAGCTGCACACTGCCAGGGGGGGAAAGGGCGCCTCAGAGGCTAACTTCTGCGCAAGGACCACAGGCCGGTAAAAATACAAGCAAACAGAAGCCACTCTGAGGACGGCTGTGCCAACTCCGGCCCGGCCACCTCCCAGCTCGGGGCCAGAGCCGATCACGTGTGAGTGAGACGGTCAGGGAACAGCAAGGAGGACGACTACACACTGGCCACGGGGCTCGCAACGCTGTGTAGGCAAAGCCCTTGCTCCCTCGGCCTCCGTGGCAAGGAGAAAACAGCCTCGGGCCTTCGGTTTCTCTTGAGCTGATCGTCTCCTGGCAGAACTCCCGCTGATGACTGACCTCTTCTCCCTCAGGTGCCAACGAGCATCAACCCAGACACAAAGGAATTCTCTTAAAAGGACTCACCCCCTGGTTATAGCATGAAGGCCTATTTCCAAGAGGGCAAGGCTCTCCCTCCTACTTGAGCAAACCTCCCGTTAACTGGGCCCCTTGAAGAACCTCATCAGGACACCTGCATACAACAGGCCCAGCACTGGCCAGCAGTCGGCGGCCTCACGGGTGCGTGGGTCCCTCTGCCGGCAGCGTTCCTGGGGAGGGCACGCATGCGTGCACAGGCGAGGCAGCTACTGCGGGCTTCCTGCCCCGTGTTACTCTGCTGACGGCCTTAGCGTTAAGACCGTGTGTGTGCGCGCACCTTCATCGCTCTCCAGCTACGAGGCTGAACGCGGAGCTCGGGCCGGGCGGCAGCGCTGGGCACAGGACTGGCCCTGGTTCCCCGCGCAGGGCGTGGAGCGCTCTGCGGACTCATGACGCCACGGACACTAAGTGAGCCTGTGGGCGAAGACAAAGGCGCTGGCCCAGAAGAGATGAGAAAGCAGAGGACGAGCAATCAGTGTGGGTCACTTCACAAGCTTTTCATTTGTTTTACTCAGGGAGTCAACACGAAACAACGACCGGAATTTTTAAAAAGAAGTGACTGTATTTGTTCACACACGGAAGTAATCTCTGCATTAGTTCTCCACGCGTCATGTGTGGCATGTGTGCTGTGCCATGTGCTGCCCGCGCACTGGACGGTCTCAGATACCCCCTCTCTGGCCCGGGCCCCTGGCAGTCACGTGGTCGTCATCTGGGGACCACTAGGCCTTCCAGGCAACAGAAAGAAGGCGGTGTATTTCCCCCACGATTTCCAAGCGTTCCCCGTGTTACGTGTGTGTGCACGCGCCAGGAAGCCCTGTGGCTGCTGAGAACAGGGTGGAGCCACCCAGACTCTGGGGCCTGGGACTCGGTCAGAAACAGCCCTCTGCTCTCACACTCGTCTTCATGTCGTCCGCACGTTCTGCTACGAACTGTTGCGGATCTCTAAACTTCAACCCTTACGGAGCCCGAAACAGAGCATCCTTCCCGGACGTGGTGGGGTCCCGTCTGCCGTGCCCCCTGCCGGTGGGAAAGCCGAACCACCCCAGGCTCCCGGCAAGCGGGGAGGGCTCCATTCTCACTTCCTTCGGCTTACCAAGGCCAGCAGGAGGTCGAAGGTCACTCACCACACCCTTACCCAGCAGCCGGCTTTGTTAATCTGGCTCCCCGCTCAGAATGGACCTAGAATCTCCAAATAAAGATTCCTCGTGAAAACACGATAAACTCATACTCAATGGTTCACTCTCGAGGCAGGTAAAAAAAAGTGGAAGTTCTACTTAACAATTTGTTCTTCTGCAGGAATTCTGGCCCGAGATGGCTCTAGGGCTCCGTTGACGTCACTCGGGCTCCCGCTCCCGCATCAAGGTCCGGCACACGCTGTGCGTCTCACCACCAGGGTGGCCCTGCCTCCTCCCTGCTCCGCGTGCCAAGGGACAACCACGTGTTTCTGAGGCCTCCGGGCCCGAGACGCACAGCACCCCAGCGGCAGCCCTCCAGGTCCAGAGCCACCTGGCTGCCCTCCCTTTCCGCAGGGTGAGCCTCGAGTCCCCGGGGAGGGTGGCGGAACAGGCCGGGCTTTTAGGCAAGGGGGACCCTTTGCACAGGAGGTGCTGGGGGTGATCAGAGTAGAGATGAAATTTCGTCCCCACCGCTTTGACGAGGAAGAAGTCAAACCTTCATGTGATGACAGGGAGTCCCCCCTTCCATCACCCTCCCTCTACAAGCTAGAAATCCGTAAGTTCAGCTCCTGGGGAAGCAGTGGTGGCTTGGTTTCCTCTCCGCAGACGTCACCTCCTGCGGTGGCTCCTGGAAAAGAATCCTCGGGTCCAGAGCACTCCCCAGGCACCTTCACTATTCCGCCTCACAGCCGAAGACACGGACATACTGGCCGGGCCACGGGCTCCAGCCGCTCGCCCCATCATGGGGACATTCCCACGCAGGACACAGCGGGCCTGCTGCCACAGACGCAGACACGTTGAGAAGATCACGACTGAGAAGCCCCAGGAAACTGGCACCCCTCCTTACAAAGAAAAATGTCAACTTGGACCCCACCAAAAAGAAATTCTGGAATTACCCACAAGTCACAATTTTTCAGCTTAGTTAGCTGTATGTTCTAAGAAAGTACCCTTCCATATGTTACTCATGATTAAAGTTATCAGAAAATATATGGTTCTACTTCTAGATAGCTTAGAACAGAAGTGTTTAAAAATGCCTTGTACTTGTGCTTCTTAACTAGAGCTAATTTGAAGTCACTATTAGCACAGTCACTCATCAACAAGTAATCACCAAGAATTGATAATGGGGTCCTATACTGGATTCTGTAAGAAACAGAAATGAATAAAATCTGTGGACCTAAGAGTATTAAAACAATTTAATTTAATCTTTTAAACATACTTGATAATGGTTTTAAGGTCCACCGTTGATCTGAAGACCCTTCCCCTTGACTGTCTGCAGCCAGACTTGGATGAGAGGTCCCCCCACAGGGGCTCAGGCTGGGCCGGGTCACACAACCAGCAAAGTGTGTCCAGACGCGGGGAGGACCTAAAGGGTACCGCAAAGCTCCGCAGCCTCAACTACTCAGGAGCCCCCCCAAAGACGTCATTTCAGCTACGCAAAATCCTGGAAACATACATGTAAGTTATCGGTTCATGCAATTCCTCTCGCAAACACGGGGTAATGTCCTTCCCCCCAAACCACTGCCTGGCATGGGACAGCCCAGTGTGTGACCACCTACGGTAACAGCTCGCTGTCGGCAAGCTCAGAGACGAGACGCTCCAGAACACGTCCGTGAGCGTTGTGTGCCCGCGGGCAGCCAGTCCGTGTGGCTTCGGGTAACAAGCCTCCGCTGGGGACCGAAACGACTACAGAAGAAGCGGAGCCGGCGGCAAGGAGCACAGCGGGTCCTCGGTGTGGGCCGG
This sequence comes from Spilogale gracilis, assembly GCA_004023965.1. Lineage (NCBI taxonomy): Eukaryota > Metazoa > Chordata > Mammalia > Carnivora > Mephitidae > Spilogale > Spilogale gracilis. The sequence continues at coordinate 2,727 of PITA01022911.1, read as the reverse complement.
CCGCCTCATGCAGGCTGAGGACCCACAGCACGGCACTAAGCCGGGGCTGGAGAGGCGGCCAGCCTTCCTCGATTTGGCAACAGGAGATACACACTTGTTCTTGCAACTTTTCTAGGATGTTTTTGGAACTCATTAACACCAAACTCATTCTGCGCTGGCTTTACGGCTTAAATTCTGTTTTCCACCATCTCTAGTTAGGGAAGGCTTTTCCATAAGGGATTAATTCCCTGAACCACCCAGGTCCTCCCAGATTGCTGTCTGGCACGGAACACAGAGCCCTATGTTCTTGAGCAGCACGTTTTTACTAGAAGTGACGGGGACAGTGCGTGCTGTGTGTGAGGCCGCTGTGGGCCCATCCAAAGCAGACTGCCACCCTCCAGAGACACAACACTCTTGCTGCACAGATAAAGGCCCCCTACACACACACACAACACACTTTTTTCTACACACAGGCCCCCCTTCTTCTCACCCACTCCAATAAAAGTCGTGCACATAAATGTTGGATGCTTCCTGCCTCTTCTAATCTCTCCCCCCGCTGGGTTCAGAAGGCCCCATGTCACGGGAAAAACTCTGAAAGCTACTGAAATTCACTTTCAAGTATAAGGAGGAAGACAAATGTCAAAGAAGTCGGGAGAGGTTTAAGAGTTTAAAGAACGCCAAGCTGTCACTAGCTGGATGCTGGTAAAGGTGCCCCACAAATCCACCGCGACAGCAGCTGCATTTATGGCCGTGTTGCCTGACGTTGTTTAATACAAACGGACTGTGTGTGGTGCGGAGACGGGCTTACCCAAACACACACGGGGCCCTGCGGGTGCTCACGTGAAGGGGGACTGCTTGCCGACAGAGCCGCGCAGACTCTCCTCCCGCACATCCCAGAACACCAGCTCCAGCTACGCGACGCGATCGCATCCGCACACCCACTGAGCTGAACAGCCTGAACCATCCTGCAACTCACACTCGAAGCATAACTAAAGCCCAGGTCCCTACAGCCTGCCCGCGAGGCTACAAATCTCCCACGTGGAGAGAAGCGACGGCCCCACACAGGACGGTTTCTACAGATAGGATATTGCCCAGCAACAAAGTCTGGTACAAAGCGGGTGTTCAGTCCTCCTAAATCTGAACCCACTGGATGCGAGTCCTAGGCTGGGCACTGGCCCGTGGCAGGAAGCAGCCCTAGGCGCCTGTGCCCACGGCTCACACCATGTAACCAGAAATGGCCCCCGTGAAGGCCCCTTCCTTCCCTTGGGGTTTCCATGAACTGCCCCCCACCCGGCCCCTGGCAGAAACGCAGGGGGGCCTCGCAGAGGAAGCACGGCCATTCAGGGGCCCCAGAAGGACAGAGAAGGCACCAAGCAGAGGGGACAGACGAGAACGCAGCTCAAAATGGTGAACAAGCCCACTCGATCCCGCAGTGGTGGCAAAAGCAGTGGAGAGGGTGTTCTCGGTGCCGGAGCCTGCGTGCGGCTTCCCGAGGCACGGGCTCCCTCCCGGGCTTTCCCTCCCTGACAATCCCCACAGGTACAGACACTAACACTCACTCACTTTGTTCCTGAACTCATCTCCTCCCCAGCAATGCCACACAGAGGGCATGATCAGGCCCAGCTCCAGGGACGGGGGCCTGAGGCCCTGCAGGCCAAAGGCTCGCTCCTCACGGGGCTTTGCAGGGTAAGGCGCCGTCAGCTCTCTGAGGGAATCTTCACGTGATGGGAAGCTTGCTACATGATGTTCAAGGTGAAGGCGACCCCTAACTTCTCGTTCTTGGTTGTGTCTTGATCTTTAACAACTTAGTATTAATGATAGGGAACTAGGTGCTCGTCCCTGGGTGCTGAAGAGCCCCATAAGCAGAGGGGAGCCGTGGCCATGGTGCTCCAGGGGGGCTGGAGGTCAGCCAGCAATGGCCGCCACCGACCCAGAAAGGCTCCTTTTGGAATGCTATTTCCAATCACATGAATACATGTCTAGGTCTTTCCTTTGTTTTCTTAAACTCCCAAGGAAATCACACGAATGGAATGAAAAGGTAACTCAGAAATTGTATGAATGTAAATTTTAAAAATCTCAACTTTTTCAATACAGAAAAGATAGATTTAGGACTTGGGCAGTTCAGTGATTACGTCACCACGGATAATCACAAAAGTGCACCTGACCTTCCTCATCGGCCACGCTGCCCCAACAAGGCCCACCGTTTGTAAAGCACATGCGGTTTCTCAACGTGGACGTGGGCCACATGGGCGGCTGCTGTCTGCAGAGGTCACGACCCTGGTGTCGAGAGCCCACCCCCAGCCCATCCGCCTCAACAGAGAGGGTCCCCGCTGGGGCCTACAGTGTGGTGCGTGAGTCCCACAGTCGACATCTCCATACAAACACTCAGGTGCCCGTCAGTGCCTGTGTCCCCACCTGAGAAGGACCGAAGTGCCCTGCAGCCCCAGTCCCCGCACGCCTGCTGTGCATGTGGGCAGAGCCCCTCCCTGGGCACAGCCCGGCGCCCCACCCTGCAGAAGCCCACAGTCAAGCCACGCTGGGAGCAGAGTGGAGGCCGTGAGATGCCATGACCCCCCGTGCAGGCAACCTTGACCTCAGCCTTCCCAGCCCCCACCCATCAGAGAGAGCAGGGCCACCACAGCCTGGGTTCCCGAACGTGGGTACGTCCCCTCTTGGAGGCCGGCCACTACGCTATGAGGCCCAGGGCCACGAGGGCAGCCTGTGTCGGGGAGGAGCCAAGGGCCTGGG
>PITA01022910.1:0-29119 GCA_004023965.1 Spilogale gracilis | reverse complement strand
GCTATTTTTTAAAAAGCTCTCTGGTCCCAAAGAGAATGAGGCCCTTCTGAGTAGCCTACTGAGTGTCCTATGAATTGTGACGCTTTCCTTTTGGCTGGTGGGAACAGGAACTAATGTGTTGCCTCAAATCCTTTTGGCTGTTTCTTTCCACACCCTCAGGTGGTTTCCACATACACAAATGCTTGACCTGATCTCAAGAAGGACATTCTGCAGTTATAGAGAGCTCTCTCTATACCCTGGAGCTCTCTCCTCTCCTGCCCTCTGCCCTTGATCTCCCCCATACTCTCTGCAAAGGCTCTATCTCCTTCACTCAGAGTCCAAGGGGTTCTGACCAGCTTTCTCCTCCCCCTACACTTTGGCCTGGAAAATCTCTCAAAGCAAAAACTAGGGCGTACGAAGAACCTGCCTCCTTTGTTTCTCATTTCTGAGAGATCATATTCTTTTAGTGCCTAATGTCTTGTCTTAAAACTTGTTTTATATATTTTGTCAAGTTTTGTTGCTTTTTCAGAGAGGAGGGTAAATTCGTCCCTGTTACTCCATCTCAGAGGCAGAAGTTTCTATGATTTATTTAAAAGTGTGTTGATTTCCAAATATATGGAGTTTCCAAATATTTGGATTTCTGTATATGGAATCTATGGAATTTATTTAAAAGTATATTGATCTCCATATATAGATGTCTTTCTGTTATCAGCTTCTTTAATTACATTGGGTGTATGCCCCACCAAAATTATTAAGAGAGAAGGAATGGGATAGCTATGGAAAGAAATAGCAAAAACATTATCCATTTCTTCTACTCAAGGTTTATTTGTGATAAGCTTTGAGCTGAATGAGAGATCTGATGTAGATTAGATTGGACTTTCTAATATCTGAAAACAGGATTATTTTTCAATATCCAAAAGTGACCTAGAAGCTATGAAATCTACTTGTGTTATCATCTAGGTGCAGGGAAAGTAAATCCAACAGTCTGGATTTAAGATAAACTAAGACAAAAAATTGCCTATATCATTCTCAATCCAATAGAGTCAATAAACCTGGAAATTCTGTTCATTTTTCCATTATATATTTAATAAATTTGCTATACTAGAGGATGGTGTTATTATCCTCTCACTATTGTCAGGTTTTCAAAACCCTTTGCTTACTGTTGGGAAGAAAGAGAGAATAACTAACAATCTCTGCTACAGTTACCATATTCCCATGAAAATACCAACCAAAGCCTATGAAAATACATACACTAATAAATGTAATAATAATATGGAAATTAAGGCTCAACAACAGTGCCCAAATGAAGATTGGCCACCAAATTTTTGCCAAAACCTGGGCAAACATAGTCGTGGAGATAGATGAAGAAATATCATGAATGGATGGACCACAAGCACTTTTGCCTCTGGCCAGAGCAGTCCTCACAGTTTGAGAAAGGTCAAGAGCTAGATGGGGATTTCTTCCACAGTTTCCCAAATGCTCTCAAGAGTCAGAGGACTTGATGTCCACCTGAGGTGTTGCTTTATGAAGTGGTCAGAACTGGGTTCTCCATTTCTCAATCAGACCTCTAATCAATACTTCATTTTTTGCCATCCAATAAGTGATTATAACTCCACCTAGGAAGTCAAGGAATTGGCTCATTCTATCTTGAAAATTGGTCCCTGGGGTGCCTGGATGGCTCAGTTGATTAAGCGACTGCCTTTGTCTCAGGTCATGATCCTGGAAACCTGGGAAAGAGTCCCACATCGGGCTCCCTGCTCGGCGGGAATAAAATTTAAAAAATAAAAAGTTTAAAAAAAATAAATAAATAAATTAAAAAAAAAAAAGAAAAGTGGTCCCTGTAGTAAAGTTATTTAGATAAAAATGAGGCCCAAGAAAGTATTTTTTTTTAAAGATTTTATTTATTTGACAGAGAGAAACACAGCCAGAGAGGGAACACAAGCAGGGAGAGTGAGAGAGGGAGAAGCAGGCTTCCTGCCGAGCAGGGAGCCCGATGTAGGACTCGATCCCAGGTCTCCGGGATCATGACCTGAGCCGAAGGCAGTCGCTTAACCAACTGAGCCACCGAGGCACCCCCATGAAAGTATTTCTTAAGACCTGAATGTGACTTTGGCAGAGGCCATCCCTAGAACTGCCAGTCAGGCAACAGTCTAAATCAGATCATGCTTTTCTCCCTTTGTGCACCATTTTCTGTTTACTACTTATTGTCAAGTATTACTATTTGATATGCTGTTATAAGAACTATTTTAGGAAAAAACAATCTGTTCTCATCACCATGCCTAGAAACTAACAACGTTAGAAAGCTTGAATTAAAAATATTTGATAAAACCAGTGGATATATGTTTTGAACTATGGTATAACTTATAAATTGAATCATATAATATTTTTTAAAGTATTAAAATTAAGAAAGTATATTTATACCACTGTAGCTGTTTCCTTTCCCTTTATTGATCCTTATATTAAAATCTCATATATTAACTACAAGTAATACATGAATTCACATGCTATTAAGAAGCCCTTCAGTTTCCATAACTAGGGAGATTAGAACATATCTCAGTTTTATATATTTATTTCTCTCTTTTTTAAATATTTTATTTATTTGACAGAGAGAAACACAGCCAGAGAGGGAACACAAGCAGGGGGAGTGAGAGAGGGAGAAGCAGGCTTCCCGACGAGCAGGGAGCCCGATGTGGGACTCAATCCTGGGTTTCCGGGATCATGACCTGAGCCAAAGGCAGTCACTTAACCAACTGAGCCACCCAGGTGCCCCTCAGTTTTATATATTTATTTTACTTTTAGCAAGATCTAAATATAGAAATAAAATAAAGTAGTTACTGATATATCAGTGATGATTTAGGTTATTAAATAGACACAGAATGACCACCACTGGCTTATTAAAATCTATTTGCAAAATCTCTAATGTTATAATAAATTAACAGTTAGAAACAGAGGTTATTATCCTTTGCCCTGTTTTGAGAGTAAGATTTTTTATGCATACCCACAACTCTCTCAAAAAAAAAAAAAAAAAAAGGCGGGCGGGCACCTGGGTGGCTCAGTTGGTTAAGCCACGGCCGTCAGCTCAGGTCATGATCCTGGAGTCCTGGGATCGAGTCCCACATCTGGCTCCCAGCTTCGCAGGGAGTCTGCCTCTCCCTCTGAGCTTCACCTTTCTCATGCTCTTTCTCACTCACTTTCTCTCTCTCAAATAAATAAATAAAATCTTTTTAAAAAAAGAAAAGAAAAAAGAAAAAGAGAAAAGTAAATGATAGGGTAAACGCGCGTCTTTGCAAAGAATTCTCGGAAGCATCAACTGAAGGCAGAGACTGGAAGGGAGTGGAGGAGCATCCACACCAGTGCAAACAGCAGGGAGAGATTGCCTCATAATTGCATTTAGGAGTCCAAGACCACTCCAAAATAGTGCATCCAGATAATCTGTGAAACAATAATGCCATTGGTTGTTTTGAAAGATGAAGGCCATATAAAAACAGTTACCTAGTTTTAATTTGTTCTCTTGGTCACGTTTTAATGTGCATCATATTCACCTGGTAGGCTCCTCAAGAATGTGATTCCCTGGTTCAAAACCCAGGGAGCTTATGCTATTAGGTCATACCTTAGTCGTGGCCATCCGCATCTTGGATCAGCAGCCCAAAACATTTAATGCCGGTGGTCCATGACCCCAGTTACAGAAGAAGTGCATGTTCAGACAGAGTTTAAGGAAAGTCAAATGATCTGCTCATTAAAGCTAGAAAGAGTTCATTTTGACGCTGGTTATGGGAAGGTAGCTAAACAAATAATTTCATGTTTCTCTCTTATTCATACGTGTGTTTCCATGAGTCAATTTTGATCACGCTTAATAAATAACTCATTCAGACATTCAGCTCGATTAACATAGCTATGCAAATATTTCCTCATGTTTCTACCCTTTATGTTTATCACCAGTTTTCCTCCATTAGTCCTAAATTTGTGACTGTACTTTTCCTCTTTTTACCCAATGCTAGCTAGTGGTTTCAAATTTGATGGGTCTTTTTTTAAAACTAGCTCTTAAATATGTTTATCTTTTCTTCAAATACTTCAGTATTTCAGATATATTTTCTTAGATATTTTAGGAATCTTGTTAAGGATCATTGTCATATTCTTTTTTTTAACCTGATATACCATGAGAAAACCTAAAGAAGGAAAATGTTGAATTAAATTTATTCGACATCTTAATTTATCAGATGGTTTATACAAATGAAGTCTATTAAAATATTATCAAAATATTTCAATGTTAGAGCTAAAAATAGCTGAAAAAATTTCAAAAAGAACTGTTTCTCTGTTACTAGGCTCAATTCACACAGTGTTATATTTAATTTTTCCTCCATGGAAGTAAAAGCACAATCTCTAAGGTACTAAATCCCATTACTTTCCTTATCTATTTCAGAGGATCATCCAATTTCTCATTTTTAAGTCATGGAAATGAATTTATCTTTACAAACAATATTTTCTATTTTTCTCTCTTTGCCAGTTAACAAGAGTTCAAAAATTTTTAATTTGCCATAATTTTATCACTGTTGTTAGAATCTGGACTTGTTAAATTTGCTCTAAGCTGCTTTAGGTATTTGACAAAGAAAACATGACAAAATCTTAAAGTTAAAAAATATGAATGGGTGATGAGAGCCAGAATACAACTGGTTATCACTGCAAGAAAATCCACAATCTCAAAAAAAAAAAAAAAAAAAAAAAAAAAAAAAAAAAAAAAAAAAAAAAAGAAAGAAAGAAAGAAAGAAAGAGAAAGAAAAAGAAAATCCACAATCTCACATTAAATAATGGAATACGTGGATAGCTTCCTGTATTCAGAGAGCTCCCAATCTTATGGGCAAAGAAGAGAGGTAAGTAAAGTCAGGGAGGGGGCCGGGGTTCCAGTTTCCAACAATTCTGTGAATTGTAGCTGAGATAAGGCACTTGTATTACATTATTAAGGAATCTTTATAAAGTAGTTCTTGCTTCACTTAGTTACTGTGAAGACTTTCTAAAAGATGTGTATATGTGTTAAGCCACTTTCAGTCAAATACTATTTATTGAATATCTGGAAGTACACATATGTACATCTTCTACGTGCTGGGGCTATTTCAGTGAGCAAAACAGGTAAAATATGCTCTTGTGAAGACTGCATTCTAATGGAACTTAACATTGGTTGTGGACACTGATATATGGAATTCTTCGTCTGTGTGGTGCTTCCCACTTTCCCTGGTTCTTCTTCACTTCTTTTTATCTTCTGTCATTCCTTCTGCTGGATTATCAGGTTTTCTTTCTTCCTTCATTTTTCTCATTATTGATTTGGAATTTTTTTTCTTGTTCTTTCAATGATTATCCATATTTGACCGTGACCCTCTATGGCTGTATTACTTCACTTCTTCCTTGCTATAGGGATTTTGTTTTTGTTTCCTGCTTTAATTTGCTGCATGCTCCTTCCTCAGCTTTATAAAGCTTCCTCTTGTCCCCAGTTATTTATGTAAAGATGCTGAGTATAGTCAGAATGTATAGTGCAGGTACCTCAGTACCCAAAGAAGTTGAACAGATAAGCAGTGAAATGTTTAGCAAGAAGTTGACAATATTTGTTAGGGAAATCACAAATTCTTTGGAAGATCATTAGTATATATTCCTGTTTTTTTTTTCTAAAGATTTTATTTATTTATTTGACAGAGAGAAACATAGCTAGATAGGGAACATGAGTAGGGGGAGTGAGAGAGGGAGAAGCAGGCTTCCCGCTGAGCAGGGACCCGGATGTGGCAGCTCAATCCCAGAACTCCAGGATCATGACCTGAGCCAAAGGCAGACACTTAACAACTGAGCCACCCAGGTGCCCCCATATTCCTGTTTTTTAAATAGTTTTGGCTCCCATGTCAATAAGTTATATAAATAAAACAATGTTAGAGAACAACAAACTAAATTGTAATAATCTCTTTCCCACTGATGTTAAGTATGCTGAGGGCAGGGATTTGATCTGCTTTGATAATCCCTTTGTGTCCTTAGCCCCTAGAATTCTGAACCACAGAAAATGTGAAAATTTTTGAATGAATGTTAAGTACTATAAATCATAATTCATATTGGCTTTTACTATGAATGTAGCAGTGAGGACGGGCAGAAGAGGACAGATTGATAGAAAATTAGGTATAAGAATGATAAGACTTTATAATTGGTTGGGTGTAGGTGTTTCTTGAGAGAAAAGAGTTTAAAGGTAATTTCTTAATTCTTGCTTTTGGGCAATTTGCTAAATATGCCATTAAGTGACAGAGAAAATGCTACAGAATGGGAAACAAGAAAAAGATCAGTTTACTACAGTTTGTCATAATTGTTGCCACGATGCCCGAAAGACATCCTATTGAGAGAACCAGCAAGCACATATGCTGAATAAAAATAACCAGAGAGGTAGGATAAATCCAGGAGTTTGTGATGTGATGGAAACCAAGGGCTAGCTGTGGCTTGAGAAAGAAGGAATAATCAACTATTTGAAGTGCCATTAAGGGAGCAAAGAGTAAGTAAAATTTTTTCAAAGTCTTTTAGGTTTTCTAATCTATATATGATTGCATGGCGAGAGCATTTTAATCCTGAGAACATTTTAGAGAATTGGAACGGTGTTTATGGCCAGCTGAGCAGTTAGTGGAAGATGAGGAAGTGGAGATAGTGAGTGTTGTGTGTGTGTGTGTGTGTATGTGTGTGTGTATGTGTGTGTGTGTGAGACACACACATACACACACACATACACACACACATATTTGCTTGTGAGGAGGAGGAGGTGAGGTGGGAGAGGTCTGAAATGAATTGGTGTTCTGTCCAAAGCAGCCAGAGGGAGGGGTCTAAAAGTGATAGGACATAGTTTGGACAACAATGAAGAAAGTGAATTGCATTCAAAATCAAAAGATGAGGTGAGTTTTAAATAATAAGAAGGTCACCAAATTATTTAGAACAGGAATGAGAAATGAAGGGATATAAGCAGAAGTGGGGCTATTCCTTTCTAATGCTTTCCCTGAAGCAGGGTAAGACTTAAGTAATATTATATTTAGTGGTTAAATTGCTTATAGTCTGCGTCCTTCACCCCCAGGGCAAAGAGTCATGAAGTTTTATCTGTGTTTTTCTCCATAGCATCTCTAGTGCCAGGAACTATAGCTGGCATATAGTAGAAATAAATATTTTTATGAATGAATATTTGTGAATCTATTGGACAGTTTGGGTGAGAAATTTAAGAGCAAAGAACTTTTGAATAGAAGAGGAATAAAGCTACCTAAGACTACATGGAGCTTTTCAAACTGTGGTTGGAGGCTGGAGAAACAAGGAGCCAAATTAGAGTTTTGTGATTTTGCAACACAGTTAAAATTGTCTTATGTGAAATTAATCACACCTTAACAGAAATACTGATTTCTCTTCAAGGATTTCTGCTCCCACTACAATTTCCGAAATTAAAAGATACAGTTGCAATAAAAATATAGACTTAATACCCAAATAAAATGATGCTTTGCTAGGTATTTTAATGTAAGTAAATTTCAACTCTTCCACACTTTCTTTAGAGAAAGTTTTATATGATGAAATTCCATGATTCTTGCAAAACATGAATAATGGAGATTCAAAGTAATTTTTTATAGTTATTATTCATGAAGCAGTCATGAATTTTCTAGTCCTGTCTATAATTCTCAAGGATTAGGATGATTGTGTTCGTGCATTTTAATGGTATTCTTTTTTTTTTTTTTTTTACCATACACATCCCATTATAGGCAATAAAGGTAGATTCTGTGTTCCATAAGTATAAAGATAAAAATTAAGATAGAAATGCAGAGCTTTCTTCCTTTTTCTTCTAGTAGCTCATGCAGTTTTATCATCTATGAATCAAGAACACTTTCCAGTCAATAATAACAAATGGTATAACAGCATGGTATTTTTTTAGCATCCCAAATTTAAAATTTAAAATTTTTAAAGTTTCCTTCTTTGCAACCTGAATTAATGTAATGCTTCTGGCATCAAAATCTGTTCAACCTTAGGAATAGTAAGTATACTCTACTTCTATTATTTTCATTTGCAAAACACAATTAATTGCAGAACTATCTACTTGATGAGGATGATATGAGGATGACAAAAGTGCCACATTTTTCTTAGCAAACACATATTTGGTTCCATATATATGAGTTTCTTTTTTTTTTTTAGAAAAAAACTGATTTGATCCTCATAAATTCTCTGGTACTAAAATTATCATCCTGTTTTACAGATGAGAAAGGTAAAGGCATAAAAATCAAACTAACTGCACCAAGTTCATTGATACTAATTGGACTTAACCCAAATGTGGAACTACCTCCAGAGTCTGTGCTTTGTCTCACTGTAGTTTTCCATGAGCTCTGACTTTGTATCCTGTAACATGGACACAAGCTTCAAAATCAAGAACAGTGTATTTTTGGTGGCTTAAACTATCTTTTGAGTAGGGAGAATAAGGGAAAGTTATCTTTGATTTTGAGAAAGATAAGGGAGTAATGAAATCATATCAACGGATTAGAAGAACTAAATAATGATACATCATGTCTACTTTTCTTATTAGTTTTATTCCTACAGAGAACCCTCTTCATAATGGGGCATACTCACTTAGCTGGTGGCAAGACAGCAGCACCAACAGCATTGCTTGAAATCATCTGAATTATCTTCTATTTACAAACAAAGCAATTAAAATAGGAAGCAAACACAAAATTACAAGTTTAATATCTATAACACTTCAAAGTGATAATGTACCCTAACAAACCTGAACAGTCAAAATATCAGTAATGAAAAAGAAAAAAATAGCCAGGTTACAACTTTTTCTATAATCATTTTAAATACAAATGTCCCAAACACACCAGTTAAAAGGTAGAGATTATCAGATCAGATATAAAAGCATACAATGCCCACTTGAAAATAAAGATTTAGATACATTTGAAATAAAAAGATGGAGAAAGATATACCATACAAGGACTCACCAAAAGAAAGAAGGAGTAGAAAATTTTGGCTAAAGTAGACCTCAAAATATGCCTATTGGAGATATGTAAGTTTCTGACCTATATCATAGTCATTCTGCCTAAAGAACTTTCCTTCATGTAAGAGTATTTATGAATCTCCCTCTATCAACGTGCTTAATAGTAAGAGAATAAATCTTTCCTAATAAGATATGGAACAAGAGGAATGTGTTCTCTCTCATCTCTCCTATTCAAAATAGCATTGGAATCTTAGCTAGTGAAATAAGGCAAAAAATAAATAAAAGGCATCAGACTGAAAAGAAAGTAATATTGTATGTCAACTATACTTCAATAAGACAACTATACTTCACAGACAAGATATTGTGTATGTAGAAAATTCAGAAGCATCTACACACACACATACACATGATTTTAGAATTAGCAAGTGAATTTCATTTCTCCCTGATTTGATCCATAAATTCATAGCAATTTGTGGTATATATTGGCAGGGTGATTCTAAAGCACATTGAACAGACCATAGAAATAGAATAGCATAATAATTCTGAGCTCATATCACCTGGTCTCAGCACTCAAGCAGAACTCACATTACCTGCTTTAAAACTTATTATAAAGCTGCCCTAATTGAGAGAGTGTGGTATTGGAGAGCTTGGAGCTGATATATATAATTATGATCAGAATAGAGAGATCAAATATAGACTTACGAGCATAGTCAACTGATTTCTGACAAAGATGCAAAGACAGTGGAGACAGAACAGTTTTTCAAGTGGTGCTGTGACAATTAGACATCCAAAACTTTGACATATACTTCACAACATATACCAAGATTAACCTCAGACGGAACTAAGAGGAAAAAGTAAAGTTACGAGTGTCTAAAAGAAAATAAAGGAGCAGATCTACATGACCTTGGGTTTGGATTTAGTCTGTACACACACCAGCAAATGTGTGATTCATTTTAAATGAGAAACAAGAACCTATTACAAGAATTTGGGGGAAGAATAATGCATAAGACTGTTTCTTAAACCAAGGTTAAGAACTCTTTTGGCAGAGAAAGTAACAGTCAAAGTCAAAGCCTGGCAATTTATAGCATGATACTGAAGAAACAGGGAAGTAACAACAAAATTCTGCTTCAAGAGTGAACAGAAACATAGGATTTTGTTTCACATACTCTGTTCAAAAGGGCATAACTAAATTCAGTTATGACTTTCAATAAAATATGGTTATGATAAGGAAGTAAGAAAGCAGAAAAAGCTTTTAGCTTGCCAAAAGATATTGCTAGTAATTAATCTTCACCTATAGGGATAATTCACAATATATGTGAATTTCTCATTCCCTGGTTTTATACAGGTTTTTTTTTTATTAAAGTTTTATTTATTTATTTTAGAGAGACATAGAACAGGAGTATGAGGAGGAAAAGAAAGGGAGGGTGAGGGAGGAGGAAAGAATCTCACACCGCACTAAGCCTGAAGCCTAGATCTCAGGGGTTCAATCCCATGTCCCTGAGTCCATGACCTGAGCTGAAACTAAGAGTCAGACTCTTAACTGACCAAACAACCCAGGAACTCCTTATCTGAGAGTAGAAATTACAGTACTTTAGAGAGCTATTCAGAGTTGGTTTCCTATTCAGTCTGCTCTATCTAATATCTCCTGCAGGATTTTAACTTAGTAGATAGCAGAAACTGATGAATTTCATCTTGTTGATCAGATCATTCATTGCCATTATCAGAGAAAATTGAATGCTTCCTCAAAGATAACATCTGGTTTTTTGTTTGTTTTTTTTTTGTTTTTAAATTTTATTCATTTATTTGACAGAGAGATGACAAGTAGACAGAGAGGCAGGCAGTGAGAGAGGAGGAAGGAGGTTCCCTGCAGAGCAGAGAGCCAGATGTGGGCCTTGATCCCAAGACCCTGAGATCATGACCTGAGCCGAAGTCAGAGGTTTTAACCCACTGAGCCACCCAGGTGCCCAACATCTGTTGTTTTTTAACAATATTTTTCTCTCCATGTAATTCCTGATTGAAATATATCAAATTCTTAGAATTTTGAATGCAAACTGGACAGATAATTTGCATAAATATCAATAAGAGTAAAAAATGTTCATTCCTGTTACCTTGAATTAAAAAGGAAAAAGGAAATATTTTATTTATTCCTAGTTGTTTCCATTGATTTATTTCATTATTCTTTTTATGTTATTGTCACTGTAGCAGACTATTTAATTTTGTTGCTATTGAATTTAAATTAATTAATTCTGAAGCTCTGACTGGGAATTGGCTTTGATTCAGAAGGTGAAAGTATTTCTGCTTTGATAGTGACTATCATCCGGGGCATGCAAAAGAAAATTCTTTGCATAATATGATATTAAACTCAGAAATAATAAGAAAGTCAATGATTAAGTTTGAAAAAACGGCTGAAAATACATGGGAAACAGATCAGAAGAATTTACTCTCTGCCCAAGTGAATCTCAGTTTGTGAAGAAAACCATGCCAGAACTTGGAAATGAGACTTTCAGTAAATTTTACAAATTAGGTAGAATAATCAGTAGTCTATTAAACTTTATGCTTGAACAGGAGAAATGTACCAAAATCTAAAAATTATATAACTCAGTGATGCCTGAATTGGTAAAGTTGAGACTTTAAATCAAATGCGCTGTGTTTGAAAAACAACAGAGTCTATAGATTGATTTGGGCAAGTTTTTAAGCTTCCTGAGGTAGGTTTTATTATTTGTAAAATAGGGATAATTATTTCTGATTCACAATCCTTGGTGAAGTTTGAAGGAGGTAAAATAGGTGAAATCTTTACAAGTAAGATAATCATGTAATTACCGCCCCAATAAAAACACTTTTATAAGTGCAATGAGGTGCTATTCATTATTATGCTAGGAAACTGGATGTAAACCAAGAGTCTTCATTATTAAATTACCTGTCTTGGGCACCTGTGTGGCTCAGTGGGTTAAAGCCTCTGCCTTCGGCGCAGGTCATGATCTCAGGGTCCTGGGACAAGGATGGGGCATCAGGCTCTCTGCTCAGCGGGGAGTCTGCTTCCTCCTCTCTCTCTGTCTGCCTCTCTGCCTACTTGTGATCTGTCTCAGTCAAATAAAGAAACAAAATCTTTAAAAAAAAATTATCTGTCTTTTAATTCCAATGTTTGTATCCTTTCTGAGTATGATTCAGTGGACTGGGTTTTTATCTTGACAGTAGATTGTTTCATTACTCTGTTCTTACTTTTTTGTATGTACATTTTGATTTAATGTTGGATATTGTGTATGCATTAACTAACAGTAAACACGGATGTCATTAATACTCAGGCTTAGAAATGCACATGTTTCTTCTGGAAGATCTTCACTGTAAGGTTTTGAGTCAATCTGGCCAGTCATTGGTCTGGGTTTCCATTTTATTTTTCTTGTAATTGCCTTCACTGCATCATGAGCTACAAATACCTTCAACATTGATCACTCTTGCATTGTCCTTGGCTTAAGCCTAGGAGTGACAGATTTTTCCTTGATGTTCCTGCTCCACCTTCAACTTTCAGCAGGCCCTACATGTCTTCTCCACTGAGGAGCTTTCTTTCCATGTGCTTCCTTCCCCCCCATCGCACAATAGACCACTGTTGTTTCTTATTCATTTGAGGGCTGTGGTGGGATTTTTTTTATTCCAGCCTCAGTCTAGGCTGGGAATATGCATTTGGGCCTCCGCTATAAGACTTTCTCAGCCTTCTCCTCTTTTCTTTGCGTATCCATAAAATTGAGCTTTGCATCATTGAGAGGTCTTGGGTAGCAGTAATTTTCCTGGCACTCACTCTGCTACAGCAGACCTCCCCTGGTATTTATGCAAGGTTATAGGCTCAAATGGATTTTTCTCTTCCTACCCCTACCCATCAGTGGCAGACAACTTTTGCATTTAGCCCTTTGCCAGATTCATTGAATATTTCCTTTGTGCCAGGAATCAGGAGTATTTTCTTCCCTTTCATTAGTGACTTACAGCTTAGCTTCAAAGGGAAAAGGGATCTGGGAACCAAGTAAGGTGTCTTGCCCATGTATCACTGCGTATGGTTCTTGCAGATCTGCTGCTGTCCTGCCGGTTCTTCTAAGTAGGCAGTGGGAGGCATGTGGAGAAGAGCTGGTGAGTGGGTTAGGACTGACCACCCTTGGGTCTCAAAACTCCAGGGCTACTAAATTATGCTATCTCACACTTGGTCTTTAAGTATCCATCAAATTTAAGCTGTCTTCTTCCCACTGGCTTTTATGAAGGTTCATTTTCCTCCTGAACTCTGACAAAGGTGAAAGTTTCATGTGTCCCATTTCTTTTCTGGGGGCCTGGCACCATATAGAATTCAATATATCTGGCTGCTTGAGGAGCTCAGTTGTCTAGATTCAAGAGCATTTATGATTGAAATTTATCCAGTTTCATCTAAACAATGGCAGAATCTCACAATTTTCTCATGATTTATCAGTTTCACATTATGTCAGGGGTTGTTCTAAATTAAAGACTCCAATCCTTTTATAGTCGAATTTGAATTAATATATATAGAATTGTAGCATCTTCGTTATTTTTATCATATAGAGCTCAACTAGAAATATTAAAAACCACACAACACCGTTCTATACTACTCTTATTTTAATTCCTATGTATTTTAACTAAATTAAAAGACCAGAGAGTCTTTTATATTTTCCCAAATTCTTACCATTTCCATGGTCTTCATTAATGTGTGAATATTCAAGTTTTATCTATTAACATTTCTCTCACCCAAAGACTATCCTTTAGCAGTTTTGTGTAGTATGTGTTTAGTGGTGAGGAGTTCTTTTAAGTTTTTTTGTTTTAATCTGAAAATGTTTTTATATCCTTTGAATCTAGAAGGATGCTTTTACTGACAATAGAATTCTGTGTAGTTTTTTCTTTCCTACTGACAATAGAATTCTGTGTAGTTTTTTCTTTCCTTCAGCACTATAAATATCTTGTTCCACTGTCTTTTCATTTTCATAGTTTCTGATAAAACATGAGTCTTTGGATTGCTGTTTCCCTTATATAATACGTCATTTTTTGATTATTGATTGCAATATTGATTGATTATTGATATGCATTGATTGATATCAATATGATAGGATTGATATCAATATTGATATGCATTGATTGATATCAATATGCATTATTGATAAGCAATATGCTGTTAGACTTGTGTTCAGCTGCTTGAATCTGGAAATTTATGTTATTCCACGATGTTGGGGATAATTCAGTCATTACTTATTCAAATGGTTTTTCTGCCTCATTCTCTCCATTATCTCCATCTGAAGCTGCAGTGATGGGGGGTGAAAAGTTTTCACAGGTTCTTTTCTTCTGTTTGAGCTTTTAGTAGTTTCTTTCTCAGGTTTTATTTCCATTAATTGGTTTTAAATTAATTTATCCTTTTCTCTGTTATCTTCATTCTGCTAATATACCCATTAATTCATAATTTTTAATTTCAGGCAATATATTTTTTTATTCCAAAACTTTCATTTGGTACTTTTTTATGTATTCTATTACCCTGGTGAGGTTTACCTTTTCAATTGTTATAGAATACTTTTCCTTATCTTTTAACATAATTAGACTTCCTGCTTTTAAAGTCCATGATTGGGGTGCCTGGGTGGCTCAGTTGGTTAAGCGACTGCCTTCGGCTCAGGTCATGATCCCGGAGACCCAGGATGGAATCCCACATCAGGCTCCCTGCTAGGCAGGAAACCTGCTTCTCCCTCTCTCACTCCCCCTGCTTGTGTTCCCTCTCTGGCTGTGTTTCTCTCTGTCAAATAAATAAAATCTTAAAAGAAAAAAATAAAGTCCATGATTAATGAATTCAAGGTCTGTGTCATCTTATGCTTAACATCTGTTAATTGTATTTTCCTTCAGAATGAGTCACATATTCTTTCTTCTTGTTAAATCATTTTGGATTGTAATTCTGAATACTGTGAATGCTGTATTTGGAGATTCCAGACTCTACTACATTGCTACAAAAATGCTGATGACTTTCGTCAGGTAATTAACTCAACCTGAAACTGAAAATTTTTTGTTTTTGGTACTTGGCAGTTCTAATTTCAGACTTCTTGTCTGCCTCATTCATCATGCTTTAAGAATCAGTCATAGAGCTAGTCAGACTTTATATATAGGATGCCAGAAAGGGTAAGAGAGAGGCCAACTTTTGTAAGTCATCTTTCAGATTTAGTTATGTATTAAAATGAGAATCCTGTCCACTGTACATGGATCTCAGGCACAGGCTGATAAAACCATACCTGAAGCTAGAAGTCCAGATGGAGAGCTACCATACCTATTTGGCTTATTTTTGGGAAGGGCATATGATGTATTTTTATAGGTTCTTATTAAAGCATTTTTTGCGAGAATAGCACAATAGAGACTCATATGTGTTTTACCTATATTAAACGATTGGTAAGTTTTTAAAAATGTTTATCTATTTCTCCAAATAATTTATATTATTAATACTATTTTGGGTCATCTGAGTGACTCAATTTGTTAAGCACCCAACTCTTGATTTTGGCTCAGGTCATGATCTCAGGGTGGTGAGATTGAGCCCTGCGTTGGGATCTGCACTTAGCATGGAGTCTGTTTAACATTCTCTCTCTCCCTCTGCCTCTTGTCCACCCCCTGCTTGTGCTCTCTCTCTCTCTCTGTCTCCTGAAATAAATAAATTCTTAAAAAATATATGTTAATACTATTTTTACTGATATGTTGGACAATAAGATTTTGATTTTATGACCTTTGACCTTTAACTATTTCAACTCATATGCCCTAAGAACAAGGGATTTTCTTGCACAGCTATCATGTATATCATAACTATTTGGAAAGTTTATATAGATACAATATCATTAATGATATATAATAATTATATAATTATAAGATATAATACACAATCTATATTCATAGTTCACTACTCGCCTGCTTATGTCCTTTAAGGATTTCTTTTCTGTCTTTATTTCTGGCTTATTCTAGTGCAACTATTAATAATAATACTTTGCTAAAAAATAAAAAAATTCTGTACAATATTACAATAAACTTAATACTAGGACTATGGTCTAATTAAGTAAAAAGACCTCTTGTTTGTTCTCTTCACATGGTTAATTCACACCTTATGTTATTTTCCCAACACCCACTGCATCTATTTTCCTTCAGCTGGCATGCTAATTCTCAGACTTTGATCTAACCATATATATGACGATCATAGTTTATACTTTCTTCCTAGGTCACCAAGATAAGACTTTCAAATCAGTACTTAATTTTATTTGTTTAGATCCCCAAATCTATAAAGTTTAGACCCTGAGAACTCCATCTTCTCATGAAACTCAAACAACTATTTCTTGGTAAGAATTATTTCATTATTATAAATGCTCTTGTATCCTCTAGTAGGAACTCTTATGTCAATGCTTAAGTGAATGTGACTCATAAGCAGGAGGATCCAACACAATAAATGTATAATGTAGTATGCATTAAGATGTCCTCCTGGTTCCCAAATTTATAGTCTGAGAATGGACACTTAATTGTAACAAATATAACTTGTGTTAATTTTTTTTTCTTGCTTAAGTGTAGAGACTGATCCTATATTCTAATAAACCATGGCTGCCAGAATGGTATGGACTCAATCTATGTATTCTCCATAATTACTTAGGAAATTTGATTTAGATCAAGTCTTCATTTAGTCAAATTAAATATACTTTCAAGAGGCAAAATCAGTTCTGAAACCTCACTAATATGAAGGCCTTCAGATAATTAATGGATAACTTTACTTAAAAATAATTTTCAAGTATCAAATAAAAAGTAGCTTCTATGATTAAAAAAGAATTTTCAAGAAAATCCTTGAATGCACCTTGTATTATTCATCATAATATCATGTATACCTCTTATGTTACTGTAGATTACTTTACTACTTGTATTGCATAGTATGCTTTACTTTAGCATTTTAAATACGAGATGTTATATAGTACATTACATAAAAATACATTTAATACAGATTAAATGAAAAGCTTGGGGCACAAAGTTATTTGATGACAGTCAAAGATGAGAACTGAGATTTCGTGATTCCTAGTGTGGGCATGCTCCACAACACCAGGTCATTGGATCCTTGTTAACTGATAAACCAAAAAGAGCCAATTGAGTCTGAGAAAGATTTCTTCTGTCTTCAGATCTTTTGGAGAACTATGTATCTTTTCAAACTATAGAAACACTGAAAAGAAATTGGCCTTGATCGTTAAAAGCACACAGATCATGAATCTGTGGGTTGTTCAAATTTAAAGTATCTTTTAATCTCTTAGCTTATATATTACAAAAATATCTTTGACTAATATGATGATGTGTTTCCATTCATTATTTCAATTGTTAGATGTTCTTCATGACTTTCTTCAATACTTGTTTCTAGTAGAACTTTGTTTTTCCCATCAATCTGCTTTGTATTAATATAATTATCAGAAACAAAGTGTGTTTTTAAAGAATTATTCTGACCTGGGAGCAAGAGTACAGCCCTACTTTTCCAGAATATGTCAACTGCTTTATACATGTTCTTATATTTAAGAAGAATATCTATCCTGTGATTTCTTTGTCAGATGAGTGATAGGTAGGATAAGCTAGGATCAAGTTTAGTGTAATAACCTAATTGTGATCTATATCTCTACAAACTGAAATAGTAGAGTTATAAAGTTAGAAACTCCTACAGATCCTGTAAATAAGAAATAAAAAGGTTAACCAAGCTTTATAATCTTCATCCATATATCCTTTAGGTAAAAAATCTTCTTAGCATTAGATCCAATTCTAGCCCAGGGTGCATTCATTCATTCATTCATTCATTCACCTAGGGAGTTCATAGAGGCATTAATTTTACAAACACTAACAAATCTATCACTGTGTGTATTACTGTATGTCAGAACCCATGACAGACACTAGAGATATGAAGAGAAATTAAACAGAATCCCATCTCTAGAGAAGAGGAATTAATGGACAAGGAACTGATGACTACAACAGCAGAGGTTTTAAAAATTGTTCCAGGTGCCAAGGGAACATATATAAGCATAATGAACCCCAGAGATGGCACCATGATTGGAAATAAGAGGTGATGCTTGAGCAGTCTTGATAGACAAGTAATATTTAGTTTGATAAAGAAAACCAGAGGATCTCTCATAGGGAAAACTTGTTTTATAAAAGTATGGACACAAGAGAAAGCATGACATACCTTGGGAACTCAATGAGGGGGTTTTACAGAGATACAATGAATAAGATAAACAGGGTCAACATGAAGGTATTCAAAGAATTTTGACTTTCTCTTAAGCAATATAAAGTTAAAATAATCTGTCATAAAATAGACTCATTTATGATCAACTTATTATCAAAGTTAAAGCAGAAAAGAGCCAGTGTTTACTTACTTCCGATGTAGACTACTGGAATGGTTTGGTAGGAAAGACATTGTCTTCAAGTTATATATATATATATGGAGAGAGAGAGAGAGAGAGAGAGAGAGAGAGAGAGAGAGAGAGATTATTTATTTATTTATTTATTTGATATATATAGAGAGATCACAAGTAGGCAGAGAGGCAGGCAGAGAGAGAGGAGGAAGCCGAGCAGAGAGCCTGATGCAGGCCTCGATCCCAGGACCCTGAGATCATGACCTGAGCTGAAGGCAGAGGCTTTAACCCACTGAGCCACGCAGGCACCCTTTAGTTGTGTATATTAATTGTAAGTAAAAAGTAGCCTGTTTTGAGGAATCTCTAGATGGAACTTAAAATTTTCTGGGTATTTTTTTTTTTAAAGTAGTACTGACCTCATTGTTATCTTTTCATGCCTTGCCTATAACTCATTGTTTTTTTAGGTTTTACTGATCATTCTTGCAGAATAAAGGTTGTTTCAAGGATTTGAATCAAAACATGAACTATTTGAATTTTCAATCATCAGAGTTAAAACTGTTGCACCCAAGTCATGAGACCCCCGAAAAATACCACCGCAGACCAGAGTCAAAGCCAAGCGGCAAGGGTCATTTATTGTCAGGTTCAAACCTGGGCCTCTGTATGGACGTTACCGGTCATGCTCAGAGACCCCCAGCGTACTTTTAGCGCAGCTTTTATAGGTAAGGGAAAACAAGTTACAGAGTTTCCCCAGTTACAAGCACATGATTGGTTAACATTTCCCCTAGTTTACTGGTTGCCTTATGACTGGCCTTGGCCCCCCAGCCCAGCAAACACCAAGATGCCCGATGGTCGGGTAGGAGGCTCCGGGAGTGATCACGTAGCCACATTCCTGGGGCTAGATAGCCGGGCTCAGGGAGCGCTCTCGTAGCCATATTCCAGGAGCCAGATGGCCATTATCTCTCGTTCTGAGATCTGAAGGCATGGGGAGAGTCCTTGTGGTTATAGGGTGTCTATGGGGGGGGGGGTGCTAGGGTTTTCCCACTTTCCCAGGGTCCAGCAAGCAAGTGTACAGAAGCCAAGTGGCTGCTAGGAGTATAAGGCATAGTGGTCCCAGTTTTATTTTTCATGCTTCTCAAAAACCAAGTGAAAGGTTTTCAAGATGGGAAGTACACTTCACTAATAATATCGATGACTGGGGCGCCTGGGTGGCTCAGTTGGTTAAGTGACTGCCTTCGGCTCAGGTCATGATCCCAGAGACCAGGGATGGAGTCCCACATCTGGCTCCCTGTTCGGCGGGAAGCATGCTTCTCCCTCTCTCACTCCCCCTGCTTGTGTTCCCTCTCTGGCTGTGTTTCTCTCTGTCAAATAAATAAAAAATCTTTAAAAAATAATATCAATGACTGATTCATTATTTTAAGTGTGTGTTAAGTATTGTGTGTGTGTGTGTATATGTGTGTGATGCGGGTGCTGGGGACGTGTGGTGAGAAATGATTCTCGTTTTCATGATGCTGACAGTAGAGTAGGTGAAATACACATTAATCACATACTTTTATAAATATAGTCAATCCTTCTTTGAAGGATTTGTAAATTTTTTTATTTGTAAATTTTGTAAATTTGTATATTTGTAAATGTTCTTACTTGCTGAATTTATTAGTAGCCCTCAAGTCAATACTCATGGCAGTTTTGCTTTCATTCATCGATATGTGTGTGTGTAGAACAGTGAGAAATTGTAGTCTCATGACAGGGACATGCTGCGTTGAGGTAGAACAAAGGGACACTGCATTCTTATTTCAGCTTTCCAACTGCAAATGAGGAATCTTTTTGTGACCTACTTGTTGCCATGATTTTTTTTTAATTTTTATGCATTTTGTTGGTCATTTTGTTGCTTTAACAGCTGTCAAGCCTGAAGTTCTAGGATTCCTAAGTACAAGGAAGTTGTGATGTGCCTTACAGAGAAAATATATGTGTGAGATAAGCTTTGTTCAGTCGTGAGTTACAATGATGTTTGTCATGAGTTCAATGTTAATGAATCAGCAATATATATTAAGTTGGGTGTTGTTCACATAAAACAAGTTTATGTATTGAGCAGGTGGATAGATGCACTGCAGGGTCCCGGAAAACCCAACCCTGTATTTTCCTTAGGAGCAACGGTTTAGTTATTTGCTAATTCAGTGCCCACAGTAACTTTACAAAACATAACTACTGTGGATAATGAGAATCAGCTTTACATTAAAAATTATAATTAAGATCAGTGATTTTATTTCATTTTCCTAATCTTTGGAGCTAGAAGCAATTGCTGATTAAATTGTATAGCTTAGGATGTTATATCCATATTAATTTTTGCTTTTAGATATTTGTTTTCAGAGAAGTAAGTTTCTTTCCCTACACATTACTTTTTTTCTGTTTCTGAAATTCTTATGTATATAATCTGGATTTTTATTTGCATGATTTATAATAGGTAAGTTTTGACTCAGAGACTATTCATTAGAGATAATTTTTTATTTTTTATTTTTATTTTTTAAAGAATTTTATTTATTTATTTGACAGAGAGAAATATAGCTAGAGAGTGAATACAAGCACGCGGAGTGAGAGAGGGAGAAGCAGGCTCCCTGCCAAGCAGGGAGCCGGATGCAGGGTTCCATCCCAGGACTCCAGGATCATTACCTGAGCCGAATGAAGGCTGACACTTAACCACTGAGCCACCCAGGCACCCTTAGAGATGATTTTTTTAAATCATGAATTTATATGATTAGAAGTTCCTTTCAAGGTCACCAAAGGCAAAGCTGTAATTTTAGAGAGGAACACAGTGAAACCCCCAGAGATGAAGTGACTTTGAAGGTGAGAGTTAGTTTGTGGTATTCCTGGGATCAGACCCATGCCTCTACATGGCACAAATCAATGGCCCTTTGGATGTGCAGCGCATCCTCTGAGATGCAGAACATCAGCCACAACCAAGTTCAAGATCGTCTCTTCTGAGACCAGTGTTCTACAGCAGGTGGTATGCGGGAGCCACTTGAGGGGGTTAACACACACAACCTAGCTCTCATCCTCACACGAATCCGTAACATGCTATTTGATTTCTCTCTGTGTAATCAGTACATAGATACACACATGCTGATGATTGTCAGTATGTAGAAAAAGACAGGGTTCTCAATTTCTGAGCCACAAAATGAACAACTGCAAATGAAAGAGCAAGTTTGGGTAGACCCTACTAACTGAAGCACTTCCAAAATTCAACATGAATTTCAAATTCTTGCTTTCAGAAATTCCTGACTTTTAAATTTCATACTTTAGCCATGCCAGTATTAAAAAAAAAGAGGTTATGCTTTCTGTTAAGGTATGATGGGTGGTGATTTCCTGGAGTGCAGAAGATGATATTTTTCACAGATGAAACAATTATTTGAGCACTCTGCCCTATTTTTGTTTCAAATAATGTGCAATTAACTGGTAATCAGTTATTATGCATGATTCATGCCCTCTGAAAGAAGTTAAAACAAGGATGTTAGAAGAATGTCTGCAACAATTCACAGGTTTGATGTGAAGCAGGGAATTTACATATCAATCCAGAAATGGAAAGCAAGCATTTAGATTTTGTCAAATGCAAAAAGTAAGTGATTCATAGGGGAAAGAAAAAGTTATTTTAGGGGTAAAAATGAAAGCGGAAGAAAGGAAAGGACTATGTTACATTCTTCAAGGTTAGAGTACACTGTTGAATGTATATTTTAAAAAGTTTAAAATTCAATATCATAGAAAAACATTCAATTAAAGTCGATAAGCATTACAGAAGGCTGCTGCTCCAAAAGCATTTCAGATTTAATGTGAAACTGATAGTTTTCCTTTATTGGCTGGATTTTTCAAATGACATGCCGTCTTTACAATGGTTCTTAAACTGCCAAACTTCAGGGGCCTTCAGCTCATTCTCTTGCTATTGTCTCTGAATCTCAGTTCACATGTGTAGTTGGAGTACTCATTTGTGTAGCATTATTAAAGAATTGGAAAATACATAAAACCTAATATCTCTGAATTACTATACCATAATTAGTTCATATGCCATTTTATTTTTAGAGAGTATATTTAAGTTAAAAGAATTTTTTACCTGTCCCATAGGAATATATATATATAATATCTTATTTATATATATAAATATATATTATAAATATATAATAACATACCACTCAACCATAAAAAAGGATGGGATCTTGCTATTGGCAACAACATGAGTGGATCTAGAGGATATTTTGCTAAAGTGAAATAAATCAGACAAAGACAAATACTCTGTGACTTCACTTATATGTGGAATCCATGAAACAAAAATGAACAAACAAATAAAACCCAGACCCATAAAGAACAGAGAACAAACTGGTGGTTATCAGAGGGGCAGAGAGCGGAGGATGGGCAAAATGAGTAAAAGGGAGTAGGAAGTACAGGCTTCCAGTTTGGGAATAAGTAAGTCACAAGAAGGAAATGTACAACATAGAGAATATCATCAATGGTATTGTAATAGTGTAATAGGATAACAGATGGTAGCTACACTTGCCATGAGCAAATATAATGTTTATAGAGTTGTCAAGTCACTATTTTGTACCCCTGAAACTAATGTAATATTGTATATTAACTGTACTTCAGTAAAAAAAGAGAATTATTAACCATAGACATTCAATAATATTTTAAATATGATCCAATTTATCAACTACTCTTTAAGAGAACATTCAGAAACAAAGAAACTAAATTATCTAGAACTTATTTTCTCCTTATAAGTCACTTCCCCACTTCTATTAATTTAACTTATCTGTCTTTTGTTCCTACTTTGTTTGTTCTTCCTAGATTATATTTGTGTTTTTTTAATTAACATATTATGGTGTGTTTTTATGTAGTTTATATCCTAATATGGGAAGAAATTGAAGAAAAATACAAAACTTCACATTGTTGTTTATAAAAATAACCTATGTCCTCTTTTTGGCATTGAATACAGTTAAACACAATTACTTTTTTCAAGTTCATATCTCTGGATTGAAAACACACACACACACACACACGCACGCACACACACACAAAAGCAAAAAACAAAACCTTTATATTTTATACAAACCATTTCTAATTCTTGTAATGAACTTTTCTACTGATATTCTATGGTTTCTTTGGCCTCTATATAATTGAAGAGCTTTTTATTTTTTTAGAAAAAGCCAGCAAGCAAGAGGGGGCACGGGGGAGGAAGATCAGAGGGAGAGGGAAAGAGAGAATCTTGATCAGTCTCCACACCAAGTGTAGAGCCTGACATGGGGCTCAATCTCAAAACCCTGAGACCATGACCTGAGCTGAGAGTTGGATGCTTAATCGGCTGAGATGTTCATCTATAGGTTGTAAGTTTTCCATGGGCAAGAACTGTCCAGATTACTGAGTTTATACTTTTCACTTTAACATTCAAAACTTATTAAACGTACATAATTAAAGATCAAATGGGGGAAAAGAATAGGTCTCTCACAAATATTTAAAACTGTAGCACAAAACCCAACTACAAGTGGTCTAATCATGAGGACGTTGATTTTTTTTTTCTGTTCATGATGATGAAATGCAGGTGACCACAAGGTTGGACTAACGACTCCACTGTCTTTGACGCCCAGATTCTCTTTCTGATGTGCTATGTTCATTGGGTTGCTTTTGTATTAAAAGTAGCATTTGGGGGCACCTGGAGGTCTCCATTAAGCCTCTGACTCTTGATTTCAGCTCAGGTCATGATCTCAGGGTCATGAGATTGAGCCCATGCTCAACGGAGAGTCTTCTTGGGATTCTCTCTCTCTCCCTCTGTCCCCCACTCTTGCTTTCTCTTTCTCTCTTTCTCTAAAATCAATACATAAATCTTCCAAAGTAAACCTTTTGGCTTATAGCTAAAAATCCTAGGCAATTTAGGATCAGATAGTCTTCTACTTTATGTAATGTGACATTTCAAATTTCTATTTCTTTATTCAACAAAGAAAGGTAATAAAATAATATTGAGAAATAAGAATAGTTTGAGAACTGGAGAAGGAAAATGTCCTAAGCTTCCCTCCAAATAGATAATCCTTACCTCTGAGTATAAAAAAAATAGACACCTACAACTTGATTTATCCATATCATTTTGATTTTACCTTATTTTCAATAAATAAGAGTGATTTTTTTAAAAAAACAAATAAGGACATGCCTTAAGCAGAGTTCTAAATTCCTGGAAATGTTCTAGCACATGCTGGTCTGTCCCCACCTCACATCTGACCACAGGCCAACTGCTTTCTCTCTGCTCCTCTTTGCTCCATCTACTCTGGCTTCTCCTTGGGCACATTGTATATGCTCCCAGGCAGTGTAGGACCCTGGCTGTTTCATCAGGTCCATAATGTTCTTCCCCACCAATGTTCTGACTTCTCTCTTCCCACTTCCTGTTGGTCATTATGCAAAGATCCTTCTCAGATCCTTCTCTGTCTCACCACCTTTTCAACAATTGCCACCTCCCCAAATCCTGTACTTCTATTTACATTTTTTCTGTCACGTAACAGAATGCATATAGTTTCTGGAGGCTGGGATCTTGGATTCTTTGTTCAGTGTGATAACTCTGGCACTGAGAACAGTTCCTAATTGGGGGAAATTCTCAGGGTTTGGGAAAATGGAGCTTTGTTTCAGGGTCTCTGACAGAGTGCAAGGTGAAGGTGGCATAGCAACTATGATTTTTGCTAAGAGACTAAATATTTTGTACTATGTGTGGTTTTCCTTTCTCTCTCTTTCCAGATGGAACTATGTATTAATGTTTTACACATTCCTTTCAGCTATTGAATATCATCTATGTTTAGGGAATCCTTTCATTTATCTGCAGATGGGAAAAATATCCAGACTTACCAGCTATCCCAGTTGCTGTCCTGGGGGCTGATTGATCTGGGTAGAGGGAAGGGAAAGTTAGCCCTTTGCCTTTCCTATCACCCAACCCAACTTCTGTCCTTATCTACTCAAAAGAGGAGCTAATCTAAGCACAGTCAATCTTATTTATTTATTTATTTATTATTATTTTTTAAAGATTTTATCCATTCATTTGACAAAGAGAAACACAGCCAGAGGGGAACACAAGCAGAGGGACTGAGAGAGGGAGGAGCAGGGCCCCCCCAAACAGAAAGCCCAATGGGGGGCTCGATCCCGGGTCTCCAGGACCATGACCCGAGCCGAAAGCAGCCGTCCAACCAACTGAGCCACCCAGGTGCCCCATTTTTAAAATTTTTTTATTAACATATAATGTATTATTTGTTTCAGAAATACAGGTTTGTAATTCATCAGTCTTATGCAATTTACAGCACTCACCATAGCACATACCCTCCCCAATGTCCATCACCCAGCCACTCTATCCTTTTCACCTCCATCCATTCTAGCAACCTCAGTTTCCTGAAACCAAGAGTCTCTTAGGGTTTGTCTCCCTCTCTAGTTTCATCTTGTTTCATTTTTCCTTCTCTTCCTTTATGATCCTCTATCTTGTTTCTCAGATTCTCAAGTCAGTAACATCATATGATAATTGTCCCTATCTGATTACTTATTCACTTAGCATAATACCCTCTCGTTCTATCTATATCATTATAAATGGCAAGATTTCAATTTTTGATGACTGCATAATATTTCTCTGTGTGTGTGTGTGTGTGTGTGTGTGTGTGTGTGTGTGTGTGTGTATCTCACATCTTCTTTATCCATTCATCTTTTGATGGACATCTAAGCTCTTTCCATAGTTTGACCATTGTGAACATTGCTGCTATGAACATTGGGGTGCAAAAACTCTCACCAAAATACTAACCAATAGGATCCAACAGTACATTAAAAGGATTATTCACCATATCCTCAATTTACTTTTAATGAAATTGATGCAGACTTTAGGAGTTGCGGGTATTCTTTTTTTTTCTTTTTTTTTTTTTAAAGATTTTATTTATTTATTTGACAGAGAGAGATCACAAGTAGGCAGAGAGAGAGGAGGAAGCAGGCTTCTTGCCGAGCAGGGAGCCCAATGCAGGCCTCAATCCCAGGACTCTGAGATCATGACCTGAGCCGAAGGCAGAGGCTTTAACCCACTGAGCCACCCAGGCACCCAGGAGTTGCAGGTAATCTTAATATCATCTTTCAATTTGGTCTAAACAACAGTAGGGATACTAACAATAATAAATTCCATCATAGTGTTTGTGGATGGACAGGCTCTTGTCCACTTAACGTACATCAACTTACTGAATGTTCACTGCAAACTGCTAAGGTATATATTATTTTTACTCTCATTTTATATATGAAGGCTTGTGACACAGAGGGTTAGGTAACTTTTCCAAGGTCACAATGAACATGCCAGTGCCAGGAATTACCCCCAAGAAATTTGGTTCCAGATTGGATGGCTTTTTTTTTTAAGGTTTTATTTATTTATTTGATAGAGAGAGAGATCACAAATAGGCAGAGAGGCAGGCAGAGAACGAGGGTGAACCAGGCTCCCCGCTGAGCAGAGAGCCCGATGTGGAACTCGATGCAAGGACTCTGAGATCATGACCTGAGTTGAAGGCAGAGGCTTAACCCTCTGAGCCACCCAGATGCCCTCAGATTGGATGTTCTTAAACCACTCTGAGACTATCATGTTTTATTTCTGGCTTGTAGCTCTTTTATGTGTGTGCAGGTAGGTGTGAAATTGTAAACTTCTTTTGAATTTAGTAATAATTTCATGTTCCTATTTTATTATAACTTTTGGTTCATCAGGATTATATCTTAAATTTTAACAAATAACAGCATCAGTCTTTATGCTCATTTAAAAATTTATTAGTAAAATGCATTTCCTATTTTGCATTCCTAGGGAAAAAAAAACACATATTGTCTTTTTGTGTTAAACTTTTAACAAGCACTAGATTCTGTCTGCTAACATGTTATTTAGAGTTTTGCATGTATTTTCTGTTTGTACATGATTTTTCTTTTTCTATAACACTTTTTTTGAGGTCTGTATTAATATCATGGTCAAGTTTTCTTTTCTTTGTGCTCTGGAGTCTAGAAAAGTTCAATTCCATGAGAAATATTTTTCCTTGAAAGTTTAGAAGTTTTGCCTATGAAAATAATCTTATATTGATGCTTATCTAACCATCTGCCTTAAAAACTGGGACTGTGTTTACCTCATAATTTCTGGGAAAATACAGCACTTTCTCAATCTTCTATTCCTATCTATATGCAAGTCTATCAGTTGAATCCAGTTTCTGCCCCTCTCTGTTTACTTAATTCAGTCTTGGGAAAACACTAGCTCTCTTGGCATTTGTTTTCAGTTATGTGAGGGTGAATTGATAAATTTTCTCAAAGTGACAGCATATTTTATCCAAATTTATAAGTGCATTAGGGGAAGATAGAGGAATTGGAAGAGGGAGAATAAAATGGCAACCACTTGAGCTCTTATATAATTCTATGAGAAATTATAATTTGTACAATATTTTCTGAATCATTTTTTTTGATCAATCACCAAGTCAGTAGCT
Organism: Spilogale gracilis; assembly: GCA_004023965.1. Taxonomy (NCBI): domain Eukaryota; kingdom Metazoa; phylum Chordata; class Mammalia; order Carnivora; family Mephitidae; genus Spilogale; species Spilogale gracilis. The sequence continues at coordinate 1,325 of PITA01022910.1, read as the reverse complement.
TCTTAATTCACAAAAGTACCATATTGTGTTTTGCTTTATAATAAGGAGTATATATATATATATATATATATATATATATATATATATATTTTTTTTTTTTAAGAGTCAAATCCTCATCTTTATACAATCATGTGTGTAATTTATGCATCTCTAGCAGAGCATTAACAAAATATGAGAATTCTAATAGCTGAGGATTGGAATTTAGGTGACGTTTCTATTAAAAAATGTAACACTATAAATGATGTTTTAAAAATTATTCAAAAGAAAAAGTTTAAAAATTCAATGATCCTATGCTATGAACTTAATGACAAAACTGGTACCATTCATTTACAAGACTTACTTAGATGTGTGGTTTTTTCTTGGGTAAAATACAAAATTGTTGGGCCAGGGTAGATGGACTCTTAATTTTATTACAGACCATCAAAGAATGTTCCAAAGCGGTTGTACATTTTTTTCATTCACACCAGCAATCTTGCCCTTCACTTTCCCCCTCCTTGGTATTATCAGTCTATGTAACTTAAGCTATTCTAGTGAGGGGCAGAAATATTTTGTCTGTTATTTGCACTTCCCTGATGATTAAAGATGCTGAACACATTTTCACATGCTTATTGGACATTTACCTGTTCTGTCTAATAAATTGTCAAAGTTTTTGCCCATTTTTATTCAGTTTTGTCTTTCATACTTGTAGGAATGCTTTATATATGCTTACTATGAGTCCTTGGTCAGATTTAAGTATATAGTGATTATATTCTCCCTGTATGTGGATTAACTTTTCATTTTTATTAACTATGATTTTCAGTGAGCAAAAACTTTGATGAAATTCATTTTGTGACTTTGTTTCTTTTTTTGGTGTGTTAGTTTTGCTAAGCAAAACTAGTTTTGCTTTTTTTTAAATAATTTTTTTATTGTTACTTAAATTTTTTTCCTAGTGTTCCAAGATTGATTCCCCATTCCCCACACCCAGTGCTCCACGCAATAGGTGCCCCCAGTACCCACCACCAGGCTCTCCCATCCCTCCGCCCCTCTCCCTCCAAGTCCCTCAGTTTGTTTTTGTGTCCAAAGTCTCTGTTTTTTCATTTATCTCCCTGGATTACCCTACTTCCCCTTTACTTTCCTTCTCCCACTGTCCTCCAGGTTACCCCTCATGCACCGCAAGTAAGTGAAACCATGTGATACTTGACTTTCTCTACTTGGCTTATTTCACTCAGCATAATCTCTTCCAGTCCAGTCCATATTGCTACAAAAGTTGGATACTCATCCTTTCTGATGGAGGCATAGTATTCCATTGTATATATGTACCACATCTTCTTTATCCATTCATCTGT
>PITA01022909.1:0-29356 GCA_004023965.1 Spilogale gracilis | reverse complement strand
CGTCACCCTGACTCCTCAGCACTCACTGCCCTTGCCAGGAAGTGTGCCTCCCCCGCAGAAGGACATGCCTGCCCGCGACCCTCACACTGGGCTGACACACGTGACTGGTGAGCGGGGACAGCTTTCCTTAGGGGCTCGGCAGCCCTGAGGTGTCACAACGACCCTTCTGAGGAGCCACCGCTCCTTCCTCACTGAGAAAGCAGATTCCCTAAATCACTGGCCCTAACTTGGCCCTTCAGATTACGTCAGGAAGAAACACCCCGCTCTGGCCGAGGCTCTGGGTCACTGTGACAGAGACGCAGGCTCCTCCATTCCACCCAGGTGGGGGCCCCCGATAAGGGGTTTCAGGACACAGCGTGCCACACCTGCTTCAACACGGGGACGGGGGTCCCAAGGAAACCGCACCGGGGCCCACCTAGCGGATAGCTCTGCTCTGCTCTGAGCTTGTGGGAGTTTCACCCGGACCCCTTTCCCCCGAATCCCATAAACTCTACCTCCCTCGTGGCCACACTGCCTGTACAGTCCCTTGCTGCAGTGGGACCCGACCAGGCCAGCACTGCAGGGAGCACATGCTATGCGGGCTCCTCTTCCTCACCTCGTGCCTGCATTCCCGTGCAGGTACAGGATGATAGGGTGGCTGGAAGCCAAGGCATCCTCGTACCACATCTGGTCCTTTCCTTGGGCATCCTTCCACCAGACCGTGGGGACAGTGTGCCTGGAAACAGAAGCAGAGCGGGTGGCATGATCGGACGAGGATGACTGCTGACGGAATGACACAGGATCAGTCACAACCGAGCGCAGAACAGGGTGGGTGGGGAGACAGAAGTAACCCCGGAGCGCCAAACTATAGTGATGGCTTCCAACAGCCTCGGTAGGAGATCTCCTCACTCACAACCAGGCCCCTCTGGGCCACAGCAGCTCCCTCTGCTGCAGGCCGGGCGTCTGCTGTGTGAACTGGACCGTCTGTCGGGAGGGATCTCGTCTGGCTCACTCGGCAGGCCTTCACCTGGGCCTCGCACAGAATGAGCGCCTCATACCAGCTGAGTGATCACTGCCCTTCGTACATACTCGTATTTTTAAGCTGCACACAATTTTTATTTAAATTCAATTAATTAACATAATGTATTAGTTTCAGAGGTAGAGCCTCCATTTTTTATTACATCTCATTCATAGCCTTTTTTATTTCAACTTGATTAGATTTTAGTTCTCTTATTTCTCCAGAAAAGGATTTTCTAGTGTCTTCTATGCTTTTTTTCAACTCCAGCTAGTATCTTTATAATTGTTATTCTGAACTCTAGGTCTGACATGTTATTTATGTCTATCCTGATTAGGACCCTGGCAGTCAGTATTGCCTCTTCTTCTCTTTTTTTAGATGAGTTTTTCGTCTTATTATTCTGTCCAGAGAAGAACAGATCAGTGAGAGAACGACACACTAAAATGGCAACAACGACCCCAGGGAAATATACACTATGAAGAAGAAAAGACCCAAAAAGGGGAGGGGGAGAGAAAATATAATCAGACGTGATCAGAAGAGAGCAATACAGTGGATCTTGTGTGTATTTTGGTCTATTTGTTAGAAAACTAGATCCCAAAACTGTAAAGGAAGAAAAACTTATGCATGTACAAAAATAAAATAAATACAATGAAAGGATAAAATGTACTATAAAGATGAAAATTTAAAAGGACTTTAAAAAATTTTAAAAACAAAAAAGAATATGATCAGACTGGTGAAGAAAAAGAGTCATACAAATTCTAGGTGTATTTCGGCCTCTTAGAAGAAACTGCACCCCAAAATTGTAAAGAAAGAAAGACATATATATACAAAAGTAAATATAATAAAAGAATAGAATGTAATTGTAAAAATGAAAAAAGGATTTAAAAAGAAGAGTCGATAAAATAAGAAACTGGTTAAAAAGGAAAGAGAAAAAAATAAGATTGGAAGACTAAAGTATCATGGGACAAAAACCACGAATTCTATATACTATTTTGCACTAGCACTGGAGTTTTGCAGTTCTGAGTGACTGGTAAACTGGGGTCTCAGCCAGATGTTCCCGCGGGTCTCCTGGGGGAGGGGACTGTTGAGCAGATGCGCGGGCGTCTCTGCCGCCGGGCAGAATTGCACCACCCTCGCCAGGACCAGGCTAAGTAATCTGCTCGGGATTGCTCAGTGTGTCTTCTGTTCCCTGAAGGCTTTCTGAGCAGCTGTAGAGGACAAGAATGAAAATGGGTGGCTTCCCAGTCTCTGGGCCCTGGGGCCCCACTCCTGAGTGCACCCTCAGGGAAAAGCAGTCACTCCTGGGGTCTCAGTTCAGACCCTGTGCCCATCTAGCCTGTGACGGAGTGTTTCTACTCAGGCATGCAACCCCATTTGGAGTCTCCAAACTCTGCAGACTCCTTAGCGTGCACCAGCGCTTCTCTTCACCCGGGGAAGAAAGAGGGTCTCCCTGTGGCTCTGCCACTCGTTCGGCCCCTGCTTGAAGGGCAGTTGCCCCAGTGTGCCACAACTCGCGGTCTGCAGCAACCCCAAGCTAAGAGCCCACTCCTGGGCTCACTGATTGCAGCCAGCTTTCCCGCTGTGATGCCGGAGAACTCTGCCACACTCAGGCAACACCAGTCTTCCTGTGACCCTGAGGACACTGTCTCAGCTAGGATTTCTTCCCGCTTTGCCATCTGAGCCTGAGCGCCTGTCAGGCAGGGATGTCCCTTACCGAAGCAGGCTAAAAGTTCCAATTTTGTGTTCCGCTGCTATATCACCCCAGTAGCCGGCTTACAGAGGCTCCCTCTGTCTGCCGTTTACCTTCCCATATTCTGCCTTGGATTCCCTTCTCTGCACCCTTGCAGAAAGTGGTCACTTTTCTATTTGTAGAGTTGCAGCTATCTTTTCTTAGATGTCTGGTTGAGTTCACAGGTGTTCAGAATGAATTGCTAGCTATCTAGCTGAATTCCTGGGGCCAGACAAAACTAAGTCCTCAGCTATCTTGGAACTATCTAGTCTAAGCTGTACACAATTTAACTCACAACGTACTTAAGACAGTTCATGCTGTCATAGGTGATCATTCAGTGACACTGATCTTTACAAGCTGGACTAGAAGCGAGGCATCCTTAAAGCACCATTTCACAAGTCTGCTCACAAGGCATCTGCAAGTAGACCCATCTCGGCAGGAGGAGACACTGCGAGCCAACATGCTGCATGGACGGACTGGTGTCAGCCCAGCTCGTCCCACACCTGGCCGGATAGGTGCACGCAGTCTCTCTGGCCAGAACTCTCCCTCAGGACGATGCTCCAGTTAATCTGAAGTCAGTCCACATCAAATACTGTTAAATGCTGGGGAGGGTCTGAATGAATAAGGTTTTTCTGTAAAACATATTCACATTTATTAGCAAGAAGGCTTGAAAATATTAAATGGCCATTTTAAATTTTTCTAGCTCTTAAGTTTCAGCATTTCACCACTTCTTTTTTTTTTAGAGGGCAGAGGAGGAAAGGGCGGAGAGAGAATCTTAAGCGGACTCCACCCCAGTACGGAGCATGACACAGGTCTTGATCTCACGACCCTGAGATCATGACCTGAGCCGAAATCAAGAATCAGATGCTTACCAACTGAGCCATCCAGGTGTCCCTCAGCATTTCGCTTCTAATGTTTCTTCGACCCATTCCCAAGGATCGCATTTTGGGTGGTTCTGACCATAATGATCACTCTTTGGCAATTATAAACCCATGGGACCAAAAGGCACATTTTAAAGGTCCAGGAGTCAGCTTACCCCAAACCTGGTACTCTTGACAAGGGCCTGGGAAGCTCCTAGCCAGAGGAGAGGGACCCTATTCCCAGGGCTCCCCTGCCCCCTGCCAGATGGAAAGCTTATGCTCACAGACAGGGAACTGAGAACAAGGTATGCCTGCTCCCCAAGGGCCCACAGCGTCCTCGTGACAGTTCAGGGCGCAGACCTGGGCTTGCCAGCCGGGGCCCAGCAGCACGCAGCCTGGCTGCCACTAAGTACACCCTTCCTGGCCGACTGCTGTGGGAGCTTCCGACTAAGTATCAGCACCACAAACACCCCTCTCCCAAGGGGCCGCCCTAACCACTACCCAAAGAAGAGGTCCCTACTAAGAAAGCCCTGCCCATGTCTAGACCAATGCCCTACCAAATAGCACTGAGCAGAACACATCAAGCTTCTGAAGACACAAGAGCAAAGTGTCCCATGCACACACACTGGCCAGTAAATGTAAGATTAAATTAAATCAGAAACAACAAAAGCTTAGTCCCAGCATTAACGCCTAGAACAATAATCTCCCTTCCCATTTTATGTTCTTGACGCAGGACCATTAGATATGGCTGAACGTCCTCACAGCCCACAGCAGGAGGCCACCCACAGCATTTTGTTTAGAAGCATCTCACGTACACAGCAGTTTTCTGCGAGGGCAGAGAGACTCGCGGCTGCTGGAAGAGACACCCAGCTACATAAAGGGCCAGTGATGCCAAGCTGCTTCTGAGAGGAGAAAGAAAATGCCACAGAAAAGTTGGTCCATTTTAATTTAGTTGTTCAGAAACATCTACTTGTCCCTAGGAAAAAGCAGGAAAACATACTCTAAGGAGACAGAAAGAAGTCACAGAACTTAAGTGCAATTTAAATTTGTGGCTCAAAAAAGTCAATGCAAGAAGGGAGCAAACACCACCGCTTGTTAAAGAACTCCAGCTGTTTTCAGGGTCTACACATTCCCTTCTCTGAGAAGAAAGGGCGCATCTCAAATCTGTGCCTGAGATTCTCATACTCTCTTTTCTCCTCCCTGGAAACAAGGCTCTCTCCCACAAACAGCCTAGTTCACAAAGCCTTTGGTGTCTGAAAACCTCAGAAGAAATTTGATGCCATCATGGGGCGCCTGGGTGGCTCAGTCGGTTAAGTGACGGCCTTCAGCTCAGGTCATGATCCCGGAGACCCAGGATCAAGTCGAGCTCCCTGCTCAGCGGGAAGCCTGCTTCTCCCTCTCTCACTCCCCCTGCTTGTGTTCCCTCTCTGGCTGTGTTTCTCTCTGTCAAATAAATAAATAAAATCTTTAAAAAAAAAAAAAAAAGAAATTTGATGCCATCTCATCATGCTCCGTTAGGATCAAATTTAGACAAGATCTCTGCTTTGGAGATGGAGGGGGGGAGGAGAAAAACAGACAGGCGATCGTCTCGGACACGGGCCCCGCCGCTGGGCACTCACCAGACTCCGATGCTCACGTCTTCCTCTGGCTGGAGGTAGTAATTACACGTGTGATTCAAACCTTGATCCTGCGGTTTTTTCAAGTCAATGAAATAGGGAACCCTCACTGTGGGGGACAAAAAGATAGAAACCAGGATTAGCGGGGGCAGACGGGCACACGCGTGCACACGCACACGGCGGCGGCGAAGCTCTCAGGAAGCGCCAAGTCTTTCCCAACCCAAGACTGCCGGGTACGCGGGGCCCACGGCCTCAGGTGCGGAACTGGGTGAGCCAGCGCGGGAACGCCGTGGGCACACCTGCACACCTCTCGCAGAACGAGGTCTGAGTACAGACGGGCCCCTGCTGGTTGCTCAAGGTGAGAAGATCCAAGTGAGGGAAGGAGAGATCCCTGAGGGGCCTGATGGCCGTCCCGGCACGAGAGACGCTGGAGATGGGGAGGCCAGCCAGCCTGGCTAAGCCACACTTGAAGGCTGCAAGCTGGGTGGTGGGGAGGAGGGTGCAGGGAAAGGTGACAGACAGGTGGTGTTCTGGACTCAAGGCCACAGGACTCAGGGACCAAGTGAATGTGGCTGTGAGTCAGCAAAGTGGGGTCCTGAGGTTCCCGTGTGGTCGCTTCATGCAGACAGGGCAGAGGATGAGGTGCAGGTGCAGGGGGTCCACCGGGCCCACCTGGAGTTGAGTGATGCCGAGTGGGACTGTGCCACAGGAGCCCTACATTTAAGAGGTCACCTGCCAACAGAGCAGAGTTCTGTAAGGGGCCCACACTATGGAAAATCCGGGGCCATCCGCTGGACACCAGCTGAGACCCACGGACATGGAGGAAAGTCCACCAACGCTAGGTGGAAGAGGAGGGAAGGCGTGAGATGAAGGTACCTGCCGCACAGCCCCATAACGTGACCGTGAGAACAGGCGAACGTGTTCGACGTCAGAGTCCACGCAGGACTCAGGAAGGAATAAAGGGAGACCGCCATAGGCCAGGCTGTTATCAGAGTGAATGTGTGCACACGGATGCACGCAGGCATGCTGCACTTTCACTGCTTGTGCCGAACGTGATTTTTAAAGCTATATTTAGTCAAAAGTTGAAAAACTTATTACTTTTTTTTTTTTTTTTGAGAGAGCGAGCGAGCATGCAAGCAGGGTGCAGGGGAGGGTGAGGGGGGGAGAGAATCTTAAGCAGGCTCCACACCCAGTGCGGGGCCTAACACACGGCTTGATATCATGTCCCTGAGATCATGACTTGAGCTGAAACCAAGAGTCGGATGCTCATATGACCGAGCTACCCAGGTGCCCAAAGATTGAAAAACTTAAAAACAAAACAAAAAAACCCCAAAACCTTGAGGTGAGATTTATTCACTCTATCAAATGGCAGCTCCCAAAAGGCATAGTGATGAACAGCAGGATGGTCCTGGCCTCCAGGCAGACCCCGCTCATATAAGGGAGGCACGCACCTCTGTACAGTTTTCCTAGGTGAAGAGAGCAGTTTCATTACATAACCGTACATATGCACGTGGCGCCAGCTGTGCTCATCTCCTACTACTGTCCTGTTCCTGAGCCACAGCCTCTGACCTCCAACCTCAGGGCCTTTGCACTTGCTGTCCTCGCCACCCGCATACTCGCCCACCACATACCTGCGCATGTACCTCTCACTCCTCCAATGCCCACTGCAGCCCACTACGCATTTGCTGAAGAAATGAAATACCCAGGGCGCCGGGGGGGCTCAGTTGGTTGGGCGACTGCCTTCAGCTCAGGTCATGATCCCGGAGACCCGGGATCGAGTCCCACATCGGGCTCCCTGCTCGGCGGGAAGCCTGCTTCTCCCTCTCTCACTCCCCCTGCTTGTGTCCCCTCTCTGGCTGTGTTTCTCTCTGTCAAATGAATAAAATCTTTAACAACAACAAAAAAAAAGAAATGAAATACCCACTCATGAGGACATGTGGAGGCACCCATGCTCCTTCCCCAGAAATTCCCCGAGCATTTCGGACCATGCAAGGAGAGAACTCCTCCCACTTTCTCTCAAAAGAAAAAGGGCCATGAGAGGAGGGGCGCCACACGCCCCGGCGCTCCCACCATGCCAGCCGCGCACCGTGCGTGCCCTCCCGCGGCGCCCTGCGATGTGCGCACCACCCCTCCCACTATGCGGGGCTCGTGTTCAGGCGCCTGCCCCGGGTCACGGACTCCACAGCCCGCACTCCTGACTGATCAGACAGGAAGGAAGGAAGGTAAATGGCTCTGATACTAACTGGCCCTCTTGTCCTTTTCAGGATACACTGAAAGATATGCTGAAGTCCCAATCTCCAGCCCATATTTGGAAATAGGGTCTTTACAGAGATAACGAAGCTAAAGTGAGGTCCTGCGGTGGACTTCAAGCCAGCAGACCTGGTGGGACACCAGGGAAAAGTGGAACACAGCCAAGGGCCGAGGAAGACCCTGGAAAGACACTGGGAGGAGGCAGCTGCATGGGGACAGAGGCAGAAGCCAGAGTGGTGCAGTCACAGGCTGAGGGACACCAGACTCCTGGCCACCAGCAGAGGCCCGAGGAGGCCAGGAAGGACCATGCCCTGAGTCGCAGGGAGCGTGGCCGTGATGACACCTTGATTGCAGGCTCCCAGGCTTTATAAGCAGGAGAGAACAAATCCCTGTTGTTTTAAGGCATCCAGTTTGTGGCACTTGTTAGAGCGGCCTCTGGGGACCAAGGCAGCCATGCTGCGGAGGTCAGACTACTCCGGCAGTGTGACTCGGAGAAGGCTCCCGACCAGGGCTGAGGCTGGCAAGGGCCTCTGTCTCCCGTGCTGTCTCAGATGCGGTACCTCCTCCTGCAATCTCCATTCTGGGACACGCTGCAGCGTCATGTGCCCCTTCACCATCGGACTGTGAAGTGAAATGACTTCCTCAATAAAACTCTGAAAACCCCAACCCCGTGCCCCCTGCTCAACCCTGCCCCCAGGTCTCCTGAATTCTGCCGCTGAGACCCCAGCTCCCGTGCCAAGCACAAAGTGGGTGCATCAAGGGCTGAGGGCACGTGGCCTCCAGGGGTTCAGCTCTCAGGCCTTGGCAGGTTCTGTGTTGGGGGGGAAGGCAGCCAAGCTCCTTCTCACGACCCCACAGCTCCAAGAGAACCCCCTGCCTGTGAAAAGAGCTGGATGAGGGTCCGCAGCTCATCCCAAAGCTTCCAGACCTGAGAAATCGAGAAACCGAGAAGCCAGATTCTGTTCCAGGAGACTTCGCTCCACAACACTTGTCTCCCAGTCCACTCTCTTTTCTGCTTTAGAAATGACCATGAAAAAGAAGGCAGTGACTGTGCCGAGTCTAGAAGATACCATGTGCCTCCCTTCCCGTGGGACCCCTCCACAGACGGGACGTCCGCGGTCAGTCCAGGGGGTCAGACAGCTCCAGAGGGGTGTGGCCAGAGGGGTGGTAACTACTGGTCTGAGTAGGTAAAATGCCACAAAGGGACGGGGCCAAGGGGCTCAGGAGGAGGGAGGAAGGACACGTCCAGGCCAGAACACACCTCAGTCCTGCTGGCCGGGGACAGGTGGGTAGCAGGGCCCTCTGACCCTCAGGGTTGGAGGAGGGACACAGCACACGGCAGGGGCCGTGACCCAGCCCCTCGCCGCTAGCTATACAAGTCCAGCCTCATGCACAGCTTAGATGCACAACCCAGGAACCCCATACCTATGCTGCGGTACCCGCCAGACACATCCAGCGGCTTCAGCCCCACCTCTGGCTTCCCGTCCCCTTTCACTATTCACTCTCTGGCCGCACGGTCACTTGCTGGCAACCACATACCAGTGGGCGTGATTTAGAGGGGTCCTGCATAGTGTTCAGTGAATGAATCAGTGAGTATACGACTGAATGGAAAACGACCTAGTCTATCATCGTTTCTCTAGGCCATCTGCAAAATACACAACAGGGTGAGTGGCTACAGCTACTTAGCCATACTGGACTCTTCTGACTCCCTGAGGATTTTAAATGTCAGGGCTACCTCTCATCTCAGTCACTGATGCACTGGAGGAGGTGTGGTGCCAACAAGGGGAGGGCAGAGGGCTCTCTGGGTTCTATCAAATTCTAGCTCTGCAATGGGGGCTATAGAGGCTTCCATAAGAGAAAAGGAGGTAAGAAAGGAAAATAGTAGGGAAGTTCCTCAAAAAATTAAAAATAGAAATACCGTATGATCCAATAATTCCACTACTGGTTATTTACCCAAAGGACACGAAAACACTAATTTGGAAGGATACACACACCCCCATATTTACTGCAACATCATTCACAATAGCCAAGATACGGAGGAAACCGAGTGTCCATGGATAGACAACTGGATAAGAGCGCGCACACACACACACACACACACACACACACACACACACACACACGACCACAGATGGACCTAGAGGGTATAATGCTAAGTGAAATAGGTCAGGCAGCGAAAGACAAGTACCACATGACTTATATGTGGAATCTAAAACAAAAACAAAAACAAATGAATAAACAAACAAAAAGCACAATGAGCCCTGATCTGTTTGGAAACTCCGATGATTGCCAGAGCGGAGAGGCATGGGGGAATGGGCAAAATCGAGGAAGGACAGTGGGAGGTACGACGTCCGGGTGAAGAATGAGTATGTCACAGCGATGAGAGGCACGGCATGAGGAATACAGTCAGTGACACTATAATCATTCACGGAACAGGTGGCGGCTGCATTCCTCGTGGGCGCAGCGTGACCACATGTTGCACACCTGAAACTAATGTAATATTATCTGTCAACTACTCAAAAAATTTTTAAAAGGAAAGAAAGAAAGCTATCCAGGGTTAAAAGGGACTGCTAAGAGGTAGGAGAAAGAGGAAGCATAAGGATTATTATCCCGGAGAATGTTGAAGAGGACTGGCTGGCCTTCTGCTTTAAAAACAAATATATATTTCATTTATCTAACCTATTTCCCAAAGAGGGCCCACGGTAATGCGCAAAGAGGAGCGGTGCTGTGCAGGCCTCTGAACTGAGACACTCCTTCTCACCAAAGATGGTTCTAGATCCGCGGGCAAAGAACTGCAGAGAAGGTATCTACCTAGGTTTCATTACTCGGGAACAAAAAAGGATGAGATTTTGTCATTTGGGACAACGTGGGTAGGTCTAAAGGGCCTTACGTATGCTAAGTGAAGTAAGTCGGACAGAGAAAGACAAATACCAGAATTTCACTTACACGTGGCATCTAAAAAACCAAACAAAAGGACAAGCAAACTGAAACAAACAAAACCCTGAAACAGACCCAGGGGAGGGGAAAGAGATGAAAAGGTCCAAGCTTCCAGTTAGATACACACATCTGGAGAGGAGAAGTGCCGTGCAGAGAACACAGTCAGTGTGCTGACATGCCGACCACACTCACTGTGACAAGTGCTGAGTAATGCACACAACCCAACCCCCGTGTTGTGCCCCTGAAATCACCAGCTACTGCATGCCAACTACACTGCGACTCAACAACAACACAGAAGTCATCTCAACTTCAAGACCATGAAATACCAGGTCTCTCCCAACATCGCTGACGCTGGGATCAGACTTTCGAACGTGAGTAGTGAAAAGCACTTATACTCATGTTTATGTGTAGAGACTCAGACAAAAGGGACCAGCAGGAAATAGATAAGTAACAATATTTTTCTTTTAAGATTTTATTTATTTATCAGAGAGAAACACCGTTAGAGAGGGAACAAAAAGCAGGAGAAGCAGGCTTCTCGTCGAGCAGGGAGCCTGATGTGGGGCTCGATCCCGGGAGCCTGGGATCGCGACCTGAGCCGAAGGCAGATGCTTAACGACTGAGCCCCCCAGGCACCCCGATAAGCAACAACATTGACAATTTCCTCGGAATGAGTTTCATTTTCTTCTTCACTGCTATCCAGAGCTTTTCCATTAATTTGTTTTTAGAATGCTCATGTAGTTTTTGCTTATGATATATATATTTAAAGGGGCGCCTGGGTGGCTCAGTCATTTGGTGTCTGCCTTTAGCTCAGGTCAGGATCCCAGAGTCCTAGGATCGAGCCCCGCATCGGGCTCCCTGCTCGGCGAGTCTCACTCCCCGTGCTATGCTCCCTCTCTAGCTACGTTTCTCTCTGTCAAATAAATAAATATCTTAAAAAAAGAAAAGAAAAGAAAAGAAAGAAAGGAAAATATATTTAAAGTAGAACACTGCCTTAAGTCATTGGGGCTGTGCTTTTTCTACAGCTTATTTATCTGATTTATGAATGTGATTTCAGATAGACTTGGTGCGAACTTGAGAATATATTCTTTGATTATGTTCTGAAGCCCAAAAGACAGTTTAGGCTTCCTTTAGAGTCCAAATGGAAATCCACAGGATCATGATTTGCATTTTGAGGGGACAGAAAGGGAGGTGCTGCCCCAACGCACTAGCCCTCCAGCAGCACAGGCTGAAACCACCCCACATCCCTCCACGGGGCGGGCAGCACAGACAGCTGAGCAAGCAAGCTCCTTTAAAGCCGCTGCAGGAGGCGACCCCACTGCCACACAACGGACATGAGGGGAAAGGGGAAGCAACTGGCATCTCCCTGCGGAGGTTCCGGAGGCCCAGACTAAGAGAAACCAAAGTTCTGCTCCTGAGAACATCCTACCTTTTCATGAGGAAACCAACTGAGCAACATTTGTGGGTTGTGTCCAATGTAGCCCAAAGAACCGATCTGAAGAAAAGCAATTCAATTCAGTATCTGCTGGGACCCCCCGTGGGGCAAAGGTACCTGGAGGCCTACAGAGTTGGAAAAGCCATTCAGGGTCCATCCTAAAGTCTGCCGTCAGGGTATCTGCAACCCGGTAGCGTCGTATTTATTTATAAACCCAAACTGCCTTCAGTGCTGGACTGACTGTGGACGTTTAAGGGTTCAAGTCAGAAAATCAAAACGCCCTTGGTTTTAGTATGTTGTTAGTTCCTTTTAAGTTTGTGCCTCTCACACTGGCAAAAATATAGAGAGGGTAAATTCCTCAAAGTTCAGTACATTTCCATTAGAAAAATCAAATGCCTCTTGCTATACTACAAGTATTTTACACTTATTTTAAGATGCCAAATAAAAAAACAAACTTACTTTAAATTTACAAAGTATTAAACACTGACCTTACTATTTTTCTCCTCCTCCTCCCGTTCCTCTTGAGAGCAGAAACGCACTTTTCAGCTAGTGACTTCCAAGTTTCTGTGATTAAGTCCGCTGCAGACTCCCTAAACCTGGACTTGTATGCCCGGCACCTCCAGAGCCTGGAGCACTGTGCTACCACAGACGAGGGTCCTGGGGCCCTGGCACGCCTGGCCCCAGTGCCAGCCCCTCACCCTGCCTGCCCCAGGCCACCGTCACATGTCTGTCCCCCTCCTCCTCTTCATGCTCCTTCTCCTCCCTCTTCTCTGCCAGCGAGCCTGCTGCCTCTTCCCATGGCACCAGCCCCAGCTTTCGAACCTCTCCTCCCAAACACAACGTCCACACCCACTTTCTGCAAACCAACAGCTAAGGGGACGCACAGAGCCCGCCTCGACCCGTGCGGACGCTGCCCATACTCGCACACCCAAGCTGCAGGCCCTCGCCCCCGGGTGCCAAGCACCACATTCTATCTTGGACCCTAACACTCACAGACCCAGCGCCTTCTCTCCCAGCCTCATCTTGGAGGTGTACAGTGATGCTCCTTAGGAGGGTTATTCCCAACAGTTATGCACCCGGAAGCCCTCTGCCTTCTCTTTCCTAAGCTTGAGACCTCTGGACCTTTCTCTTCCCACTCACACAAAAGTAAATACAGAGCATGAAAAAAAGAAAAAAACTACCTTTGGAACACACAATGTCTACGTTAACTCAGGGAGACTACAACACCTATACAGCCAGGATATAATCCCACAGAAACCAAATCATGTCAGGCTGTTTATTTTTTTAAAGGAAAAAGTCCTGATTATTTCTGTTAAGGTGGTCACCTTTCAGTGGTCATCTTTCCAAAGACAGTGAGCCTCCTAGATGGCACAGGGCAGAACTCCTCCAACACAACACTCTTAACATCCTCACCGGCCACTAAAGGAGGACTTCCCCCTATGCGGGGTTACCTGTGCACTCCACCATTAGCCCTGGGGGGCAACGCAGTCCCTGAAACAGCCTGTAACTGCGAAGGGACACAGTGCACTCTCTGAGTAATAGAAATGTTCTATTTCTTGATCTGGGTGGTAGATATAAAAATATATAAATCATCATGCAAATGAACTCTTACTAAAATTCAAGGCAAAGTGGGCATGTGGTACTTACCGAAATTCAAGAAAATCAGTTTGGCCTGTATCCCAGGACACAGTTTGATGAGAAACGGAATGGCAACATACAATCCCAGAATACAGAGAAGTATCTTCCTCAGTCGGAACCATAGGCCCTTTCGCCTGCAGGAGAAGATCAGATAACAGGTAGGTCAAAGACTGGAGGTACAGTTTTGCTCCTGTTTATTAATAATAGCATGATTAAAATCACTAACCAAAATCCACATGTCCCTTTCCCCACAGTAACTGGGCCGGTAATAAGACCAGCCTCCCCTCTGCTTGTGTTAGTATTTCAGACAGTCTTTCAACCTGAGCTTAGAACTCTATTGCAGGCGCAAGGGGAGGGTACATAGTTTCTCCTGAAAGCCAGTGGACCATCCTGATGGTTTCCTACCCTCGCGCTGGGATCAGAATACAACACAGACATCAATCAGTTCCTCAGCAAGTGCCCGACCTGAAGTCAGAGACTAGAGGCAGCTTCATCTCCAAACGGCCGGCTCGAGCCCGCATGATCACCGTCCTGCAGGCAGCTACAGGGACGGGCTGCCCGCAGGCTCCTGGTGGGAGGCTGAACACCAAAAGAACCTGCCCAGCCAGGTCTGGGGAGCGAGCAGGGGGCTGACACTGCCGTCCCTGCATTTCTGGCACCACAGGAGGGAGGCCCCTTCTCCAGGCAAAGCAGGCCTGGTCTCCAGACCTTCTACGCCCACCCAGTGAAAAGACTTCCTCATCCTATTCCTGATGCCCTTCCAGAAATGTCCCTCATCCAGGCATTCTTTTTTTTTTTTTTTTTTAAAGATTTTATTTATTTGACAGAGAGAAACGCAGCCAGAGAGGGAACACAAGCAGGGGGAGTGAGAGAGGGAGAAGCAGGCTTCCCGCCGAGCAGGGAGCCCGATGTGGGACTTGATCCCGGATCTCCGGGATCATGACCTGAGCCGAAGGCAGTCGCTCAACCAACTGAGCCACCCAGGCGTCCCTCATCCAGGCATTCTAAACTTCTTGGACTAAGGGTTTCTCTACAACTAGAAAACGAAAGCTCCCAAAGAGCTTGTTTACATAGTTTATATTTATGACTATTTGTCATGTGAGAAGTTAAAACAAAATCTAAAAATATTTATTCATGTATGTAATAACAAGAAAGCCATTACATGTTAATATAATAAACATGTGTTATTTAAAAAATGATTATATTTTGCAATACAAAAGCTTTTAGTGAGAAGAGAGGCATTAACATATTTACAATTTCTTTAAGCCAGACAGCTTAATAGAAGACAGACGGGTCCCATCTTTCCCATCTGATCTGTCACAGGAGCACATGTCAGGGGGCATCTGCAGCACTCGGAGGGAATGAGGAGTGAGAAAGGGAAATATCATCTTCAGGTCGCCCTGAAAACCATTCTGACTTTGTGCACACTCTGAAGGGTCCTGCGGAGGGCCCTCAGCAACCGATGCTCTGACTTATGAAGCAAGTCTGTAACCCGCGTGGGGCTAGGTATTTATTTCTGGACTGTTTCCAAAACAACTATTTAAGGTAGTTCTAAATATGTACCTGGAATGCTGACACATGCAATAATATGGATGCATCTCAAAAGCATTCTGCAAAATAAGACAGACACAGAAGACTATGCACTGTCTGACTCAGCTTATCTAAGATTCTAGAAGACTATAGGGGCAGAGAAAACAGTGGTCGCTGGGGAAGGAGGGAAACTGCAAGGGGCACAGGGCACGTTCGGCGTCACCGAAATAATCTGACCTTGACTGCGGCTCCATATTTGTTTGTGTGAATGATACCTCAGCGAAATTGATGACAGACCTGTATATCCGACAGTGTGATTCATTCGCTCGTTCGTGTGGCTTACTAGATGCTAGCTAGTACTCTCTGGGCAGCAGATGCTAAGGGAAGCAAAGGATGGCATCTCCATCCATGCTGTGTTCCCAGCTCAGCAGGGCGGACGCAGAGCTCCCAGAGAGGCACATGGTGCAGGGTGATCTGACCCAGTCTGGGCGCCAGGGGAGGGGGCCCCTGGGAGGAAACGCTAAGTCAGGAAGGTCGGATGATGTGGCGGGGCAGTGTAAAACGGCATCTTAGATTCCACGCACAGTGTGCCCTTCCAGCGATGAAGGGCGCACAGCACTGTGGTTAAAGGGGCTGGCTCTGAAGTCAGATGCTCTAGTCCATCCAATTCCAACCTACCGCTTACTAGCTGTGCAGTCCTGGACAAGTGACTTGCCCTCTCTGAGCTGTGCTTTCTTCCCTGCACTGGGGCATACAAGCGGTACCCTTTGCGGGGCTTGTGGAAGGATTACACGCACTAATGCACACACAGTGCACACGTGAGCTCTGGGTCCACAATATAGCTAAACTGTCACCACCATCTTCTTACTCTCATTAAGGGAGGAGCAGGGGCTGGCACAGGAATGGGCCTGAAAGGGGAAGCAGGCGACAGTGTGAGACGTCCAAACAGGCCAGGAGGAGTTTAGGACTTCATTCTGAGAGAAAATGGAGCCCATAAAAGGAAAATAGCCTGCAATCAAGTGTATAAGCATCAAAGGCCGGATGCAAAGCTCATGCTCGGGTCCTCGGCTCTGGCCACATTGGCCATTACTATGTCCCTGCACGATTTGGTCCCTCACCCTCCAGAGCCTGCACAAATCTGGCCATTGTAAGGTGTTCACACAGCTTGCAATCTTATGTCCTCATAGGTCCATGCAAAGACGTGATCAGAATCACTCCCAGGGGCACCCTGGTGACTCGATCAGTGGGGTGCTGACCTCAGAGGTCCTGGGATTGAGCCCCACATCAGGCTCTGCATTCAGCCTAGAGTCTGCTTGGGGTTCTCTCTCTCCTTTTCCCTTTGCCCCTCCCCCCACTTGTGTTCACACTTTCAAATAAACAAATAAAAATTAAAAAACAAGACCAAAAAGAAAAACTGCTCACGGAAGTTTTATTCAAAATAGCCACTGAGATAATACAATGTCTATCAACAGGTGAATGAATAAGCAAACCATGATTTGTCCTTAGAACAGAATACTACACAATAAGAAAGAGCAGCCATGTAGGAACACGCGCAACCATGTGGATGAGCCTTCAAATAACTATGCTGGGTGACAGGTACCTGGCTGGCTCAGTAAGAACAGTATGTGACTCCTGATCTCGGGGTCAAGAGCCCCACACTGGAGGCAGAGATTACATTAAAAAATAAAATTAAATTTTAACAAAACCTGTGCTGAGTGAAAGAAGCCCAACAAAATGGCCAGGACAGCACCAGACCTCTGCTTTGATGTACCATTTGACCTAAAAAGTATTCCTGTTCATTAGTAAAATCAGCGCTGTATTTTCTGCACTACTTCAGGGTGGTGATTCCTCCACAGACAGTGGCCTTTCATCTTCCTCATATTTCTAAGTCATTTACATAAGATAGAAACTGTTCCTTATAACGTTAAAGAAGAAACAAGAGGGAAGGAAGATGCAAACAACATCTGGAAAAATATATCATTTTCTTTACTTGTTCTTAAGTAGTTATTACCTACTTCTTGTGACAATTTCATTCCTTTTCTTAGAATTTCCTTTAGTTGCCAACTTTACCTATGAATCGATAATTATTTTGAAATAAAAAGGTAAGAAAAAACCAAAACCAAAATAATGGGGAAAAGTCAGTCACAATCTAAAAAACTGAAAGTAAAATATAAGTAATCATTAGTAAATCTGAGCAATCTGCTGGATTCCATGTCATCGTAATCTGTCCAAGTAAATATTAGCCCCATTTTCACAGAGCATACAGCAAATTCTAAGGCGTTCAGTAACTTGCCCACAGACAAGAAGTCTGGTTTAGTGCGTGGGGGCCGGCCGACGTGACCTCTGTCCTCACACTCCCCCAGGCCTACTGAGCGTCCTATCCACCATCACCTTGGTGCTTGCTTCTGGAAAAGCAGCCCAAATCAGAGCACTCAGTGCACGGTCTAAGATTTTCTCTCAAATGATGACAGATCTTCAGACATTTTCTTACAGGAGACATTTTAACAATTTATTCTAGAAAAGGAGAGTCTGTGCAATTACAACTTCCTGCGGCCTCCCAGAAGGGTGGATCCCAAAGCAACCCTTGACTGAACTGGTTGGTAAGGATGTGAGACGGACCAAGACCTGCACCTCCGAGGGAGGGAATGTGGAGAAAGGCCAAGGGAAGGCCAAGGAGTCCGGGGAGGAAGCCTGGAGCCCACAGAGAGACGGGGAGGCTGCAGGCTGACGCTCAAGCAGCTCTAGTGTGGTACTGGTGAAAGAAGCAGCAAACAGATCGACGGAACACAGCAGTGAGCCCAGAAACAGAGCCACAGACATGTACCTAACTGATCTCTGACAAAAGGAAAAAGAGTCTGGTCCACAGATGGTGCTGTAATAGCCGGACATCCACATGCAAAGAAAATGAATCTGGACACAGACCTACATCCTTCACATGAATGAACTCATAATGGCTCATAGAGCTAAACGTACAATGTGAAGCTATAAAACTCCTACAAGGTGGCAGAGAAAGTGTAGGTGATTTTTGGGTAGGGTGATGACTTGTTAGATACCACAACGAAGGTACAAGCCACCAAAGAAATGATTGGTAAGTTAGACTTTATTATTAAAATTAACAACTTCTGCTCTGCCAAAGACAGCATTACAAGAGTGAGAAGAGGCTCACCTGGGTGGCTCAGTCGGTTAAGCATCTGCCTTTGGCTCAGCTCATAATGTCAGGGTACTGGGACTGAGCCCCGCATTGGACTCCCTGCTCGGCGTGGAGTCGGCTTCTTTCTGTCCCTCAGCCCCTTCTCACCTACTCATGCTCTCTCTCTCTCTCTCTCTCTCTCTCTCTCTCTCTCTCAAGTTAATAAAATCTTTTAAGAGAGAGAGAGAGAGAATGGAAAGAGAAGCCATAGGCTGGGAGAAAATATTTGCAAAAGACATATCTGACAAAGGAGTATTGTCTAAAATATACAAAGAACTCTTAAAACTCAACAATGAGAAAACAATCCACTTTAAAAAAGGGCAAGAGACTTGAACACACACCTCATCAAAAAGATACACAGATGAGAAGTAAGCGTGTGAAAAGATGCTGAACATTAAGTGTCGTCGGGGAATTTCAAATTAAAATGATGAGATGCTACGAGACACATATTACAACGAACAACACCCAAAATACTGACGCCGCCGAATGCTGAAGAGGACGGGGCGCAAAAGGAGCTCTCACTCGCCGCTGGTGGGAATGCAAACGGGCGCGGCCTGGCCGGGAGACAGTTCGGCTCCTTCTTACAAGACTGAATATACTCTCGCCGTGCCACCTGGCAGTCATACTCCTTGGTGTTGACCCAAATGGGGAGAAAACCTAAGTCCACACAAAGACCTCCTCGCAGATATTACAGCAGCCTAAAGCTGGACACAATGAAGATGCCCTCCAGGAGGTAAATGGACAAACTGTGCTACGTGCAGGCTGTCAGATGTTATTTAAGCTTAAAATGCAATGAGCTATTTAGCCACAAAAGGGCTTGGAGGGGGAAAAAAAGGACTTGGAGAACACTTAACATTTAGTCGGTGGAACCTGTTGCTGAGTGAAAGAATCCAGTCTGAAAAGGCTACATACTGTGTGACCACAACTATATGACGTCCTGGAAAAGACAACGTCCAGAGACAGTGAAAGATCAGGGGCTGCCAGGGATCAACAGGGAAGGGCGCAGGAACAGAGCACGGAGGGTTCTGAGGGCAGGGAAGCCACATGCTGCACGATACTACGTGGTGGGGATGTCATTACGTCCTACGCACTGACACACTTGCTAAACCCCGAACGTCGACGCCAGCGGGAACCCGAATGCAGACCAGTCTGGGGGATGACAACGTGTCATGTGAGGCTCGCGGCTGTCGTGAATGTTCTCCTGAGGTTCAGGCCCTCGGCAGCCCTCGCACGTGTTGGGGAAGACTAGAAGGGTCTGTCCTTTCTGCTCACTTTTGCCGTGAATCTGAAGCTGCTCTAAAAGCAAAGGTTGAGATCCTCAGAACAGAGTGGTGGCTGCCAGGGCTGCAGGGAGCGGGAGCGGGGTCGTCACGCCAATGCATGCAGCCTCAGTCGCACGAGGCGGGTAAGTGCAAGAGGCCCACATCACCAGCATGCCCCCACAGTTAACGGGTAAGTGCAAGAGGCCCACATCACCAGCATGCCCCCACAGTTAACGGGTAAGTGCAAGAGGCCCGCATCACCAGCATGCCCCCACAGTTAACGGGTAAGTGCAAGAGGCCCACCATCACCAGCATGCCCCCACAGTTAACAGTGTCCCATGGTGCGCTTCACAGCTCATTACGACACTAGGGGTCTTAAGTGTTCCTATGGCAATAAAATAAAACTTCAAAGTAAAGTTTTTCTTTTTTAAGTGACCAACAACAAAAATGCTTGTTGTAGCTGTAAGTGTTTCGGGGCTCCCTAGGAAGCCAGAATCAACCAGTAATCAAAAACAAGCAGTACTGAGGAGTAAGACACTAGAGAGAGATGATTTAACACTTTTCTGGAGGTGTAATGTAATAAAGCAAGAGAAAATAGAGAGTATAACTATAAAAACTGGAAGAAAAAAATAGTTGATAGTTGTCTTCAGAGAAAATCCAAAAGACTTAACTGAAAAACTATAAAAAAAATTAATGGGGGCGCCTGGGTGGCTCGTTTGGTTGAGTGACTGCCTTCGGCTCAGGTCATGATCCCGGAGACCCGGGATCGAGCCCCGCATCGGGCTCCCTGCTCGGCGGGAAGCCTGCTTCTCCCTCTCTCACTCCCCCTGCTTGTGTTCCCTCTCTCGCTGTGTTTCTCTCTGTCAAATAAATAAAATCTTTAAAAAAAAAATTAATGAATGAAAAGGTGGCCATTTGCCAAATAAATTCCAATAGTTTTCCTACATACCAGAATTTGCAAATTAAAATATGCACTGGAAAAAATCACAATTAGAAAAAATATTTTTAATTCTCCAATTATCGTCTTCACAGAAAATGAGAAAACTATGGAACTTTTATAGTTAGGAGTATGAAGTAAGACTTGGTATAATGATGAAATTGTATGTTCCTTTATGAGAAGACTTAATATTTCAAGATATCTTTTCTATCGTAACTAGAACTGTTTTCTTTTCTTTTTTTTTTATTAAAGATTTTATTTATTTATTTGACAGAGAAAAACACAGCCAGAGAGGGAACACAAGCAGGGGGAGTGAGAGAGGGAGAAGCAGGCTTCCCGCCGAGCAGGGAGCCCCATGCGGGGCTCGATCCCAGGTCTCCGGGATCATGACCTGAGCCGAAGGCAGTCTCTTAACCAACTGAGCCACCCAGGTGCCCCTAGAACTGTTTTCTTAATTTCATTTTTATTATTCGTTTTGAATGTATGGAAATACTACTGATTTTGTGCAGTTGGCCCTTAAACAACATGAGGGCTAGCTGCACCAACCCCCTGTGCAGTCAAAAACCTGATTATACCTTTTTTTGGGGGGGGAGGCGAAGGAGTGGGAGAGAGAATCCAAGCAGGCGCCCAGTGAGGGGCTGTATCTCAGGACCCTGAGACTATGACTAGAGCCAAAATCAAGAGTCAGACGCTTAACTGACTGAGCCACCCAGGCGACCCTGATTAAGTCTTTTTTAAAAACCTGATAATAACTTTTGACTCCCTGAAAACTTAACTACTAACCACCTACTATTGACCAGAAGGCATACCTATAACATACACAATTAACCCAAATTTTGTATGCTGTATGTATTATATGCTGTATTCTTACAATAAATAAGCCAGAGAAAAGTAAATGTTAAGAAAATCATAAGAAAACAGAACTGTACTATTTAAAAATTCATGAATAAGTGGACCCATGCAGTTCCAACCTGCATTTTTCAAGGATCAAGTGTATACCAATCTTATATCCAACAATCCAGCTGAGCTTGCAGATTCTAAGAGCTTTTTAGTAGATTCCTTATCGTTTTCTCTATGGAAGACTATGTCATTTGCAGAGACTGTCCTACTTCTTCCTTTCCCATCTGGAGGATATTTGTAATTTCCTGCCTGATTGCCCTGGCTGGAACCTCCCACTGCAATGATGAATAGAAGTAGTGAGAGTAGGGGCATCCGGGGGGCTCGGTCAGTTAGGCATCTGCCTTCAGCTCAGGTCATGATGTCAGTGTCCTAGGATCAGGAAGGACTGTTGTCTCCCTCTCCCTCTGCTATCTGTGGTCTCTTTCCCTCTCTTGCTGTCAAATAAATAAAATCTTAAAAAAAAAAAAAGTGGTGAGAGTAGACACCGTTGTCTTACTCTGGTGACTACGGTGAAAGCACCCAGTCTTCTGACGTATGATGCCAGTGTGCGGCTTCACAGATGCCCTTTACCAGGCTAAGGAGTTCCCTTCTCGTCCTAGTGTGTTGAGTGTCTTGTCACATAAGGTTGCTGGACTTTGTCAGACAGTTTTTCTGGGTCTATTCAGATGATCACGCGGTTTTTGTCACCTATTCTATTAATATCATATATTTCACTAGTCTTGCAGGCCAGGAATAAATCTCAGTCGTTCATGGTACACAGTACTTTTTCTTACTGCTAGATTTAATCTAGTATTTTGTCGAAGAGTTTTGCATCTATGTTAAGAGGTTTTGTCTATAGCTTTGTTTTCTGGTGACCTCTTTGCCTGACTTGGCTATCACAGTAAAACTAACTACATGGCATAGGTTGGAAAGGGTTTCCTCATCTTATGTTTTTTAGAAAAATTCATAAAGAATTGGTATTAATTCTTCTCTAAATGTTTGGCAGAATTTACCAATGAAGTTAACAGCGTTTTTTGTTTTGTTTTTTAAATACTTCAATCTTCTTACTTGTTACAGGTCTACTCAGAGTTCCTGTTTCTTCTTTGTTCAGTTTCAGTAATGTGTGTTTCTAGGAATTTGTCTATTTCATCTACACTATCTACTTTAGTGGCATACAATTGTTTAATGTACTCCTTCATGATCATTTTTATTTCTGTAAGGTCAGGAGTGACTTCCCAACTTTCATTTCTGATTTTAGTTATTTTCATCTTCTCTTCTTTTCTTGGTCAGTTTAGCTAAAGGTTTGTCTGTTTTGTTTCTCTGTTCAAAGAACCAACTTTTGTATTTTTGCTGGTTTTCTCTATTGTTTTTCAATTTTTTAAATTCATTAATCTCCACTCTTCATTATTTCCTTCCATTTTAGATTTAATCTAGTGTTGTTCTCTTCCCAATGTTTTAAGGTATGTGCTTACTGTGTTGACATCTTTTTAAAATTTTGTTATTTACACCTATAAATTTCCAAGTAGTGCTTTAGCCACATCCCATGAAGTTTTGGTATGTTGTGTCTTCATTTTCATTCATCTTGAAGTAGTTTCTAATTTCCTTTGTGATTTCTTTGATCTGTTGATAATAAGGTATCCCTTCTCATGATAACTGACCCTTATATAAGGAAGCAATTTAGATATACAAACACTGACTGCCGCACTGACACTGGGAAGCTAAAAACTGTGTCTGTCTCGCAGTGTCACAATCCCCTTGAATGAAATTCATTTGATTACACACTAATGGGCTTACACCTGCAGGTTGAAAAAACGACTCAACAGGCCCATAATGTCAACATGGGTCAGGGCAGGAAGAGGGAAGGCCTAGAGGGAAAGCGAGGCAGCAGAAGCTGCCCTGGGAATGGGAGAAGGAGGCCTTACATAATGGAGGCAGACTCAGATGCCACCAGGGGCCAAGCAGGTAAGTGGAAATACAGGAAGTGGTCTCTTCTCAGATCCTGGGGAGGGAACATGCTCCACTCAACAGCAGGCGTCGGCACTCTGAAGTGACCTTTGTACCAGTTCTGGTGGTTCTCAGTCCACACACCGCCCGCAGCACATGGCTCCTGGAGCTGCTGTGCCCACCCCCCCAGAGGGGCAACCTAGGTGCTGGAGGCCTGGCGTACTTCCACTTCTAACGGGCAAGCATGTGAGAACGTGAGGACCTGTTTCTCTTTCTTTAAACATGTTTTCAGATAATATCTGCACCAGCCTTCTCCCATTGCTTTTGTTGTCTGACTCATAAAAATTTTAAGATTGTGTATCGCTTTGCAAATTTTTAAGCTGACATCAGAAATCTGTTAAAGGTTTAGAGGGTGCCTGGCTGGCTCAGTTCGAAGAGTGTGCAACTCCCGATCTTGGGGCCATGAGTTCCAGGCCCTGTTACACACACAGATTACTTCAGAAAACGAGTAAATAAAGGAGAGTCTGGGGACTCAGTCGCTAAGTGTCTGCCTTCGCCTCAGGTCATGACCCCAGGGTCTAGGGATCGAGCCCCGCATCGGGCTCCCTGCTCAGCGGGGAGCCTGCTTCTCCCTCTCTCACTCCCCCTGCTTGTGTTCCCTCTCTCGCTGTGTTTCTGTCAAATAAATAAATAAATTCTTTTTTAAAAATGAGTAAGTAAGATTTGTTATAAGTTTGAAAGTTACTGGGGCACCTCGCTGGCTCAGCAGGAAGAACATGCGACTCTTGATCTTGGGGTCGTGAGTTCAAGCCTCATGTTGGGTATACAGATTATTTAAAAACAAAATTACAAAAAAGTAGGGTAACCTGGGTGGTGCAGTTGGTTGAGTGTCTAGCTCTTGATTTAAGCTCAGGTCATGATCTCAGAGTTATGGGATCGAGCCCCCTATCAGGCTCTGTGTTCAGCAGGGAGTCTCCTTGAGACCCTCTCTCCCCCCTCCCATGCTCTTTCTCTCTCTCAAATAAATAATCTTAAAAAAAAAAACTTTTAGGGGCGCCTGCGTGGCTCAGTCAGTAAGCATCTGCCCTTGGCTCAGGTCAGGGTCTTAGTATCCTGCGACTGGGCCCTACATCAGGTTTCTGCTCGCAGAGAGCCTAGGCGTTTCCCTCTCCTCACTGCTCGTGCTCTCTTGTTCTCTCTCTCAAATAAATAAAATCTTAAAAATTTTTTGTAGGGGTGCTTGCATGGATGGCTCAGTCGGTTGAGCGTCCAACTCTTGGTTTCAGCTTGGGTCATAGTCTCATGGGTTGTGGGATCAAGTCCCACCTCAGGCTCCCCACTCAGCAGGAACTCCGCTTGTAGATCCTCTCCCTCTGCCCTAACCCCCAATTGTAAGCACTCTCTTACTCTCTCTCTCTCAAATAAATAAATAAATAAATAAATAAATAAATAAATAAATAAAGCTTTAAAAAAATTTTTTTAAATTAGGAGCGCCTGGGTGGCTCAGTCTGTTAAACGTCTGCCTTCGGCTCAGGTCACGATCCCAGGGTCCTGGGATGGAGCCCCGCATCGGGCTCCCAGCTCAGCGGGAGGCCTGCTTCTCCCTTTCCCACACCCCTGTTTGTGTTCCCTCTCTAGCTGTTTCTCTGTTAATTAAATAAATAAAATCTTTTTAAAAATTTTTTAATTAAATAAAAGTTAAGCTTAAATAGGAAATAATTTTTGGCATATACTAAATATTGTTCATTTAAATCAAATGTATGCAACAGAATCAAAATATAACAGCGATTTAATATGTACCATCATTCCTTCTAAAAGTGCACGAATACGCCAGCTGCTAGGGCGAACACTTCCTTTTCTTCTTTGAACTTACATTCCCATTTTGCTTCTCAGAGTGTCACCTTAATGTAGTATATTTTACACCTCAAGCTATTTGTTGATATTCTTGTTATATCCTTCTTGGAGAAAAATATGCATATAAACAAAAAAATTAAATCTCTATACCAATAAGACCCTACATTAAAACTGTTTTCTTCTGGATGGAATTATCTTTACAATCATTAACATATACATTAATCAAGATGACAAATATATTTTGGCAAACGCACGTCTAAATGAGATGCATTCCACTACTTCTGCAAGTACATCGTGTATCTAGACACATTATTATTTAATAAATAACAGGCAGGTGTTAGCATTAATTCTACTTCTGATTTGTTTTTTAAAATTGTAAGTGCTAGGGACTTCAATCAGTAAATGGGAACTGAAGTTTAGTACTGCCACCATTTCTTTTAATTCCTTCAGGTTTTCATGCCAAAAATCACAGTGAAAAAAATTTATTTTTGATGAATTGATAGCTCAATTAAACCCTTTTTAATATTTGTTGACAGCCAAGAATTCAACACTACCTGACTTGCAAAATAATTTTTACACCATCATTGGATAGTCACTTACTATTTCTCAGCTTTTACCAAGATCTGAGCCCTCTTCCCGGCTCAGCCTCCCCTTGCCTTCAGCAAGGATCAGAAGAAGTCACCCCCCCCCACTCTGATAACAGATCAAGCCTCTCATTCCCTACCTTTGATGTGCCAGCCCTTGTCCTGCCATTAGCAAGAAGTAGGCCAATTTAGCAAGAATCCCTCCACACCTGATACGTCGGTCCTGTGAGGAATTTTCCATTCACTGATTCCCTTAACTCTACTTATTGGCGATAAATCCCAAGTTACCTCATCAAAAGGGATTCCACGCAGGACTGCACATGAAACTGACCTTTCCCAGCTGGCTTCTCCTTCTGCCTCCTCCACCCCTCTGTCCACCCCCCAAGCCTTCCTTTCCCTTCCCACTCTGGCCCCTCACTACCCTACGTCTGTAGGACTTCAGGGCCTGCCTCCATCAGGGGCTCTCAAAGGACTCAGGGACCAGCAAAATCAATCCCCTGAGGCCTGAGAGAATTGGAAACAGGTTGGATATTCTCCCCCTTCAGCTGATCTTTGTAAACACCTGGACTGCTGCTTGGTGTTTCTATAAAGTCCTCACCCAAGCCTCCATCTACAGCCAACATCAGACATCAGGGGACATGACAATCTTACAAAGCCTCCTCCACACATATTATAAAGAGCATCAGCCCTCAAATTAAGTCCATCACTTAACTTGTTCCAACTCCCCAAAACCCAATCAAGATGAAACCATGAAGTGGGGCTGGGAACCAACTCTTACATAAGCTAATGAGTTTTTTTATGGTTTATGCCTGACTCATGGCTAGAATTTTAGAAAGAAAGCAGTAAAATCTTTATTTGCATCTCTTGGTATTTTATGTATGTATGTGCACATGTTATGTATGTATGAGAGTTTCCTACCTCCAGACGGTATTACCAAGTTATTAAATCCCTTAAAGGAGGTCTATTCTAATTGGCTGTGAGAGAAATAAGCACTGATGTAAATTAAGTATTCCTAAAACTCCCAAAAATAAAGAAACCCAAAATGTTTTTCAAGTTCACGTGTAAAGATCAGTTTAGTATTGTCAATTTAGTAAAAACAGGATTGTCTCCTGAGTTATCAGCATTAAGTGTAATATGAGCCACTCGAGTTTATTAGTAAAATAATCTAATGTATCTACTAGATGTTTAAGATCCTAAGAATTATAAACTCATGGTGGCGCCTGGGTGGCTCAGTTGGTTAAGCGACTGCCTTCAGCTCAGGTCATGATCCTGGAGACCCGGGATCGAGTCCCACATCGGGCTCCCTGCTCGGCGGGAAGCCTGCTTCTCCCTCTCTCACTCCCCCTGCTTGTGTTCCCTCTCTGGCTCTGTTTCTCTCTGTCAAATAAATAAATAAAATCTTTAAAAAAATAATTATAAACTCAATCTAAGAACAAATGTACAAGTAAATCTGCAATAAAAATTGTTTGCTATCCATGACTTCACGTGTGTCAAGCACAGGAATAAAACAACCAAAAAACCATGTATTTAACTTTCTTAGTGTTTTGCTTTTGTAATTTTTTGATACCTGCCTAACATGCATGTATTATATAGTTAACAGGGAGATAACTTGATGATGGCTAGCTTTGCTTAATATTTTATGAAATCGTCACGAACAATCCAGCAATTGTTATGAACACATGTATCACGTTGATGTAAATGAAATAAATGTATTATGACTTTTTAACAATAATTATGTATTATAATATGTCTGCCTAAAATAGCTTTGAAAATCCTTTTGATAACTTGCAACTGTAAAGTTATAAGTTAAGTAATATATATTAAATATCTAAATTCTACATAAAATAAAATACTGAAACAATCTTTAGCATAAGTTCAAGTTTCCATACTTTTGCCTTTTTATTTTTATACAGTAAAGAGTGGCTAAAGATATTTGAGTCTGGGGCACCTGAGTGGCTCAGTGGGTTAAACCTCTGCCTTCGGCTCAACTCAGGGTCTTGGGATCGAGGTCCGCATCCGGCTCTCTGCTCCGCGGGGAGCCTGCTTCCTCCTCTCTCTCTGCCTGTCTCTCTGCCTACTTGTGATCTTTCTTTCTGTGTCAAATAAATAAATAAATCTTAAAAAAAAAAAAAAAACAGAGATTTTAAATGTTGGGTTGCCTGGGTGGCTCAGTCATTAAGTGTCTGCCTTCGGCTCAGGTCGTGATCCTGGAGTCCTGGGATCGAGTCCCACATCGGGCTCCCTGCTCGACGGGAAGCCTGTTTCTCCCTCTCTCAGTCCCTCTGCTTGTGTTCCCTCTCTCGCTGTGTTTCTCTCTGTCAAATAAATAAATACAATCTTTTTTTTAAAAGATTTTAAATGTTATCTGTCATTGAAATAACCAAATTTACTTGTCAATTTTTTTTATAGTGAACTCTCGTCCAATTTTTTTTAAGACTTTATTTATTTATTTGACAGAGAGAAACACAGCGAGAGAGGGAACACAAGCAGAGGGACTGAGAGAGGGAGAAGCAGGCTTCCCGCCGAGCAGGGAGCCCGATGTGGGGCTCGATCCTGGGTCTCCGGGATCATGACCTGAGCCGAAGGCAGATGCTTAATGACTGAGCGACCCAGGTGCCCCTCTCATCCGATCTTTAACTGTGGTCCTTTTAAATCCTTTGTCATCCACAGATAATTGTTTTACATTGGTTCTTCTCTGAAAGTGTTTGCAATCAGTTACAGTTACAGTTCGACTGGAATGTCATATCTGAGAATGATGCATACGATCACACGCAAAGCTTTAAGGAACTACCTTAAGGCTACTTTTGGGGGCCAATGCTTACAAAGCTCCCTCGGAAAAACAGTCCTGGCACCTGACTTAAAAGGTCCCAGACTTACTGACAGGTCACTATCTGACAGGCCCAAGGACCTTAAGATATTTTGGAGACTTTGGGAAGAGAGGAATTCATCCAAAGCTATAGGTACAGCAATTCCTGGCTTGCCTTCCTAGATTTGAGTGTTTGTTTTTTTTATAAAGAAGTAGGGCTTGTTTGTTTGTTTTTAAGATTTTATTTATTTATTTGACAGAGAAAGAGATCACAAGTAGGCAAAGAAGCAGGCAGAGAGAGAGAGAGAGAGAGAGAGAGAGGAGGAGGAAGCAGGCTCCCTGCTGAGCAAAGAGCCCGGGCCTCGATACCAGGACCCTGAGATCATGACCTGAG
The DNA here is from genome assembly GCA_004023965.1 of Spilogale gracilis. Lineage (NCBI taxonomy): Eukaryota > Metazoa > Chordata > Mammalia > Carnivora > Mephitidae > Spilogale > Spilogale gracilis. The sequence goes on along the minus strand of PITA01022909.1, from coordinate 520 downwards.
AAGAAAGCTGAGGCATTAACTCACTGAGCCACCCAGCCGCCCCTACCTTTGAGTGGTTTTTAAAAGTTTCACCTGAGATTCCTTATAAAAAGTTCTAGCAAAGCAAATTTTAAGAGGCCTATGTATTCAATTGGTATTCTTGTTGCACTTTTGTAAATAATCAGGCCAAATCTAATGAGAACTGAATTATTTTGTAAAGAAAAAGCATCTTGATTATTCTTGATGAAAGAAGTAAGTGACTGTATCAAGAAATTTCCTGTTTTAACAGAAAACCTTGTAGACTAACAGATTCTGGCTCTGCTAATTACCTCTGAGCTTTTATTATCTACGCATAACCCGGACTGGTCCTGCCACCTTGCAGATTTTGTCAGTCCCTACCTCAACCCTCAACTCTTCCCGTCTTCTTTAAACACTTTAAGTCATCTCTCCACTCACCCTGGGGCTTGAATGCACAATCTGCGAGATCAAGAGTCACGTGCTCTACCAACCAGGCACCCCCCCATCCCTCTCCACCCCCCCA